>JAQGAO010002635.1:0-19008 GCA_034697705.1 Ommatoiulus sabulosus
TCAGGCAAAATTGTATGAAAAGTCAGGCAAAGTCAGGCAAAAATGAGAATAAAATGGACAAAAGTCAGGCAAAGTCAAGCAAGTCGATTTTTCAAATGTGGTGGCAACCCTGTATATACAGTAGATCTACATTTCAACAGCATGGCAAATGTCGATCAGTATCGCTATTCAATTTCTATACGTTTGTTGTTTTTTGTTTCTGCTTCTGTTCTCTTAAACACGGGAGCCTCCAAAATTATCGAAACGCTGTACATGTATAGCTCGTATCAATAACTTCCAGTTTTAAATGTCCTTAATTTCCTTCTACATTTCGGAATGAAATGGGCGCTTTTTATTTATTTAGAATCAAGTTTGGAATTTATTTAATTAAAAATGGAAAATATAATTTGGACCCAATTATGTAAGATTTTCCACCTATACAATTGTTTTAAATGCGTGGGAAAACTTAAATTTTGGAAACATTTTATCCGAATGAGAATCATTTTAAAATTGCAATTTGGCTACCACAGACCCATTATTGATGATCGAACAAATCATCTTAATTTGTATAGCGAAGGAATATTAACAAAAAAGATTCAACTTTACTAAACATTTTCCGTTTAATCCACCTCATGCGCCATGGCAGGCCTGCCCTTGGGCTGCCTATCCACTGTTTCACTTACAGTATGTCTATGGCGACAGGTACTCATGCCCCCGCGTGGGCGCTCTATGGCTTGTTGCCCCCTGCGCCCTTAAACCCCTATCACCAACCAACCAACCACCTCATGCGCCACATTTGCCACGGACAAATTTGCCAAGTCGCTCTTCAATATTAGATGTCGTGGGCGCCGCAAATTTGCATCGGCGACGATGAGGGATGCTGCATGGCGTGGTGTGTGTGGCTACCATTGAAATATTGATGGCGTCAAAGTGAGTTCCAACATGCATTTCACGACGTCCATTAGCGCACCTCAAAGGAATGACAATTATACCCCGTTCGTGACTATGAACTGTTTATTTTTGCACTTCACGTATTCCGCTCGAGATATTCATGCTTATGTTCCATCCCCGTCCTGATTTCCTCGTTTATTTATTCATTTCTTAATCGAGTTAATTCCGCTTTTATTGCATTAATAATGGGCGCTCCAAGATGGCGTGTAATCCCCTCTCGCGTGATTTTGGCTCGGCGTATGTTGTTTATTATTTAATTTTCATTTATTTGTGCCTTTTCCTAGCAGTTCCGCTGATCCGTTTTGCTCGGCGCGTCCCGTTCAGTCGGTGAATTTTATCTGTTATCTAAGTGAATGGCTGATGATTAGGAGTTTGATAGATGCGGTGATCCTCCGAATGCACTGACTCTTGTCGAGCCATGCGACAGTTGCTGCAGTTGCGGGATTGCGCGCCATAGTGATCGCGTATCGGTGATCTAAAAGGGATTTAAGTTTTCGATTTTAGAAAGTTGCAGACAACTGCAGGCAATAACGAATAGCGTTTAATCAACTCGGAATTTAAACATTTAAAAATCTTAAAATGAGTTTATTAGGTTTTTTTATTCTAAGAATTGTAGAATTATTTAGAAACCGAATGATACTTATAATTTTTGTTGAACTATTTATAATTTTGTCTTAATAAATGCAGGGAGGCAAAGAACACGTTGGTTCGATACCAATTTACATGAACATCGGGGCTTCTGATGAAAATACATGTACGTACAAGTAGTAATCCATTGAAAATTATTGAACAAACCGTGTAACTATAAACATGTTTCGGGTACGATATATGCCCAGTTTAATATACTGTATTTGATACTGTAATTTGAGTGAACATTTATATATTTAAACGCAAAACTCGCGATTAGTATTTGAATTATGGCGCACCTTCCATATCTGTCACTTGACATCAGGATTCCACTTTTCTCTTATCTCGTTCGACTACAGTTTTACTACTTCAGAAGGTACTCACGTGGCGCTACATCATTGGTAGACCCGCGATAAGATGTGAATCTAAATGTTACACGAAACAAACAGCGTTGCATTCAAGAACAACGTTTCACTTATCAGATAAAACTGGACTATTTCACGTGGATAAAAGCAAAAGCACGTGCAGGATGGCTAATGCATCCGAGGCGAGGTAAACCCAGAGCTTAAATAATCTGGTTTTGGATCAGCTTCTTATCCGTAAGTAGGCGAGTCTGCCGTAAAAGCTGCAAATAAGATATTTATGAGAAAACATCCCCATCGACACGAAGGTTTTATGTGCCAAGATTATTTCGTTGGGAAATGTCACCTATAGGTTGATATGGCTTATCTGGAAATCGCACGAGAATTACTCGGCGTAGACCCTAATTTTAATAAGGCGCTTTCGTGGAAGGGGACACGAAAATTCCATAAAGAAGCGGCCCAGATAACATCTTTTTTCCAGGTTTAAAGCAATTACAGCGCAGGTGTAACGTCTCCCGGGTGAATAATGTATATGGAGATCCGTGCATCCCTCGGTGTCCGTGTCTAAAAATGTACATAATTTGCATATGATGAACTAGGCTGAAATTTCAAACATATTGAAATGCTGAAGGTAATTTCTGCGTGGTAATCTGTTTTCCACATCCATGCAGTTGAAAAAAATACATTTAGGAGATGGAGCTACATGTACGTGTAGATTACCAGACATTTCCTGAAAGGCACGATAAAAAATACATGCGCCGAAAAAACCTCGTTAATCCGGACCTCCGCAAACCAGATACAGTACTTGTTGCGAAACTTGATTCCATAGGCGGCGCGGCGTTCCGTTTAAAAATTATAAAGGAAGATAATCAAAACGCAAGTTTTAGTTTAAAACGTAGCTGAAACACGATTTCATGGAAATGATGCAAATTATTGATTATCTTTTAGCACAGTTTCATAGTTACATCTCCACAAAAGGCGAATATACAGTATGTATACATGTATGTATAGGCGATGCAGTTTAATGTATACAGTACTTTAAATATATAGCACACGTATATGTAGTTCAAAGTTAATTTCATACATTTGTTTCAGTAATTCTCACCATTGATATACATTCCGCACATTTGGTTGCAGGAAATCAGACTTGAAGTTGTAAACTATCCAAGGCCATATACAGTATTATTTAAAAATAGATATGCCCGTGAAACGCTTGATGTATGCATGTTCGAGACATGTCAATTTGGAATATTTCCAGTGCATCTTAAAGCCATGATTTCTTGGCAACGTGACAGTTTCTAAAGAGAAGAAATTCTAAATTACGTGTTTAATATTAAGTTGGTTAAATGCCACCTGGATGTTACAAAATCCATAAGGTTCATGCTCCATAATGTCACGAGAGGGTCATTGGATCTGCCCAAATTGCTTACGATTTCCGAATGTTTCGCAGTTTGGCGACAACGGCTTTCGAGCATCGCGATCTCGCGCTATGGCCGCTCGGTGTTTCTCCCACGATACGATTCGGCTAAATATCCGAAATGGGATTTTGGCGAATTAGCGATCCGCGCTCTCTATGCGTCATCCCGGAATTAATAATCCCTTTTGGCCCATTTTATTTGTTTAGAAGGGGGAAATAAAGGGCTATCGCTCCATCTAAAGTGCTCGCTCGCTTAAAAATTCAGAAATTCATGCAGCTCGTTATCGAATTGTTAGTCGCCAAAAAAGCGCTAGCGTGCGACGAAGGCGCAGCTCCAAATTTTGCGTTAAAAATAATCGTTGGCGTTTTGCGCGGAGGGTAATAACTGAATTAGGATAATTTTTGCGTGTCGGTTATAAAAGCGTTGTTCCACGCGTCGACGAATGGGGGAGGAGGGGGGGCAATGCCATCGGAATGGCAACGGGCAACGATAAAACAGACAATTGGCATGCAGATGAGCCGTTGTTTTTGCAATAAGAGATACGATCTGCAGTTTTATGTATTTTTATTGCGCGCGCCAATATGGTGCCCGGGCTTAAACGATCTTGAGGGATGTCGTCGATCTCACTTTGCATCGCCAACTGCCTTTCGAGTGGCTCGTTAAACGAGACTGCACTTCGAAGTTTAATTTTTTTTATCATTATAGTTTCTTCGTGGCTTGTGGGACCCTCTGTAAATGAGGGGGTTTCAAAGCCTCCCCGAAAATAACGTTTACGGAAATATTGCATGCAGCGACTTGTGGAACACGATGCCTCTTTGAGTGAGAACACGCTGAATGCTTACTTTCGACGTGCTTCTTTCCTGCTTGTTTTCATCTTCTTGTTTCCAGCTTTGGGGCGCAAAATGAACTCTGATATCTGCGTGATGGTCAGTGTGCTTGGTGGCGCCACTGCATGCGTTATGCTAGGTGGAACATTCTGCGTAAAGCCTTCCACATGCGCATTTAATAGCATCTCATGATGAGTGCAGGACACGTTTTTACGGTACATAGGCAGCATACAAACGATGGCTACACTTTTGACCAATAGTGATCTGTGTGCAACTCTGTGTCTTACAAATCTGCTTTCAGCTTTCCGATTTATTGTAGGTAAGCTTAGCCTGGCTCGGCTAAGCCTTCTTTGTGTGTGCCCTCATTTAAAACGCATGCCGCATTCTTATCCTGCTCGGTGGTGCTAGTGTACGCCGAGTGGTAAGCGCCTGCAATAAGCATTCAGTGTGTTCTCATCCATTCGATATTGGCCTCTTTCATGATTGCTGGTTTCCCGTCCTCCTCATTCTTGTTTAGGTCCATCCCCAGCCACGTATAGTGAAGTATTTCGCTATCGTTGCCGGTCCCAAAGCCCGGGTAAATGGAGCGGGTTAGGGAAAGCAATGGTGAACTATCTTGTGACACCTTCACCGGTAACTTCATTGTCATCACTTCCAATAGAGGGTTTTACAAATGAAGACTCCAAAGGTCGGCCACGACTTGAAAGAAAAATAATAATGTTGCTTAAAAGCATTTTGTTTGAAGTGAGAATTATGTAAGATAATTAATTTATAAGATAAGGCATCGTAAGAGGCATCGTGTTTCACAAGTTTGTCTTGTATACATAAAAAGTCGCTATACATTATTTCCGTAAGCGCCATTTTATAAGATCTGTCAAAACATACGCGTCAATTGATTAGTGTGTACTGCAGTATATTTTAATATACATGTACGTGTAGGTATATTATTGGGCATTTCGGTATTAATTGTTCATATAATGTTCATTTTATTTTTAAATACGTGTTTCTCTCGTTTTATTTTCGCGAAACAAAAATAAAACAGATTCACGATCTGTAACTTTTTTTTTGTCAAAAGAAATTAGCTATAGTTAGTGGTAAAAAGTTTTGACAATGCTTGGCCTCATTTTTTTTTAAAAAAAAAAAAAAAAAAAAAAAAAAATGCTGTAATATTCTCCTATAAATTTCGTCAATACAGCGTGTGCACATTATTTTTTTCAAAAAAAAAAAAGTACTTGGCAATCACCTTTTTTCCCCTGATACCAGAAGGAGATGGAACCGATAAATTTCATCATTGATATATTTTTTTCTGAAAAGATATTGAATTGAAATTTGGGTCGAAAAAGGTTAATGCGCAAAAAAATTTCTTTTGGAGGTTGCTGCATGCACATGTACATTTCATATTCAATTTGCGATTATATATTGTATTTGGCGTGTACCGCCGTTTTATTGATAGCAATGGTTGTAATGTCTGGCTAATAGACTATTATATTTATTAGAGCCCGTTACAAAAGACTATATAACACATTAACGCGTATTACTTTCCAATATTTACGTTAGTATTGGGAATTTACCTTTGCACGTAAACAGTACGCTGTATTGATACTCGTCGTTTTGTGGTATCGTATAGCTTTAACACTACCGTATCCAGAGTTTAAAAGTAGTTTTATGAGCAGTTTCTATCGCTATTATAAAGAACACTAAAACTTGTTTTAATCTCCTAGAGGAGCGTCAATAAACGTCTGCTCTACCAGCCATTATTAATCCGAATTTGATTTTATGTCCATCGTGGATATCCTTAGCGGCATTTTGCGAGTCGACGTCGTGTATTGATTTTTAAAATTATAAAATCTAGCTTGCAAATCACGTTTAATATTGATAAGGTGATTACATTGGGCTTCATTTACACATACTTTTTGAAAATTTAATCTAAGCGCCGTCCTCTTTATAATCTCAGTTGCCGACCGTATGTTTAAATTTGTGGAAATAACCTCTAGAACCCTAAAGCGATTCGTTTTGAACGCAACCGAAAGTCGGCTTATGTCAATCCATGAAATGTTTGTTGAGTTGAAAGGTGAATACATTTTCATATATGACTTTTAATTCGAGTAATCGATGCGAGCAGTTGGTATCGTCATTGATGTCAACATCAGGAAGTTGAATTTTTGGAAATAAAAATTTGCTGCGTTTGAAGTTGTTCGGTGGTCACTCGAGGCTATAGAGATTAAACATATACTGGAAGATGACGTTTCTAGATTAAGGCTGAAATCAGTTACTATAGTTACGTTTGAATGTTGGAATTTAAGAAGCGATTTTTGCCCTTTTGCCATAGGAAATTTGGGTCGTTTATAGGAATACCTAAAATCCAGCTGTGCCATGGGCAAGAATGTTCATTAAATAAATTTCTTGAAATTGTTTAGATACAACAATTGATCGTTGTACATGGTATCATTCCTTTAACCATTCAATTGGATATTTACTGGTTAATAGTTTTCTTGCTTATATGGCAGCTCAAAAAATCAGAAACATTGGAAGGAAATTCTGAGAAAGGTGGTAAGAATTCTAGGAAATCATAGACAAACTTTAAGAATGTTGGAATGTTTATCGAAGTTATTAAACTTACTGTTTAACTTTTAAATGTTGTGATAAAATCGGACAATGTTGTGAAATGTGAAATACATGTAAATTGTGAACTATTCCAAGGTGGTATGAACATGTTGAAATTTTTTTTTCATACATTATTCGAGAAATTACTTATTTTGGAAAATAAAAACTCGGAGGTAGGAGAAACCAGCCTCGTAGGACATCAAAAGAACCGAAAAGAAATGAATTCTATATGGAAATATTTTCAAAAATTGGATAACCATCGCGAAAGGTACGAGTAAACGGAAATAACCAGAACAATCATATTGCCATTGCACGGAAACGCTATGAGTAACGATCTCAGAGCAGCAGTCATGATTGCTACGATCAATGTTATATATATTCATGCAGAAAGTTGGTGTATATTGGATTCGATTCATTTCTAGTCAACCTTAAAAGATTTTTAAGTGATCGGTTTGTCGAACGAAAAGTTTTTTCGCTTCCAGCGCTGCTTATTTATCACCTGGTCGATTGCTGGAAAGCGAGCATCTCCGGATCGATTCCCACACCTGACGCATCATCTTTTTTCGGAAGATGCTGCACGCGAACGGTTGGACTGTGTCGTCATGGCGCTCGGATCCAGCCCCATGGGTGGCACCCTTCACGATGCATTACCCGGGACGGGAGGAGCACTCTGCCACGGTGACGGGTATTTACTTCAAGTTCACTTAGGCCCGCGCCCGACGCGAGCTGCGTGCCTCGCGCCCATTACCGTTGCGTAATTTATCGCTCCGATATCAATAACGCGGGGATACGTTGCATTGACAGCAGCTCGGCGAGCATTATTTATAATGCATGCGTTTTCTCGATGGCTTTGGCCATCTTGTTACCCCATTTATACCGTCTTCCACGCGTGCTTATTTTTTCTCGGTCGTGCGTGCCATGGAATATTCATTTTCCAATCAGCGGTGGGGCCGCGGGTTGCTGGTTTATTCATCGGGCTCCCGACGGCTGCTGATGCGTTGTGGGACTGTGGCCGAGCACGTGTGACGTGTGACTATTTATAAGATGTACAGCCTATACATGTACATGTACATGTATGTTCTTAATAGGTTTTTTGCAAGAGGTACTGTACAGTAGTAAAATGGAGCCAACACTTAATGAAAATGAATCGAGAAAAGGACACGTGTTTTTCTCAAGTTTGTTAATTATGCTAAATTACGTTTCGTCATATAATAATTTTTTGCATCAATATCATTGGTGTATGAGCAACATCCGCGCATTGACTTAAAATACCTTTCAGAACATGGCGGTATAATCTTATACCTTGTTTTCATGCGTTTTTGCATTCCAGTTGTATGCAATGCAGTAGGCTATGTGTTTCATAAATAAAAAAAGTGAGTTAGGAATATTTGAATGTCTTTTAGAAAGTGGACATATTTGCGGATTATGCGGCATATGGCTTATTGTACATCTGGGGGTCTTCTTCTACAGTAATGGCCGCAGTACATACTGTACAGTATAACATTTTTTTGTCAGTAATTCCTATATTTCGCACCCAATTGGAAACACTGGAGGAAACATATGGAATTTTGTATTGCTTATTTTGCCACTTGTTTCTGGAAACACAAGCTTATGTAAATTGCATAAAGTTATATTTCTGGAAGCAAACTTACGTAAGAACATATGTTTGTTTAAAGAAACAAGAGGCAACTATTATGGACGACAAAACGCTCCTCTATGTTCCCTCCAGTGTGGACGCATAGCTTTAGAAACATTCTCATCATGTAATTCCTGTCAGGTTTTCCAAATTAACACATTCACACGTAATTTAGCCACGCAAATTGGAAATGAAGCGGTTCGCGCACGTACAATTGTAGAGTACTACGATGCCTTTAATTTGCGTACATGTAATCGAGAGTTTATAGCAAACTCTTTCACATTTGTCTCATTTCTCTAAGTATTGTGTTCAATCGGTTGTTTACTCGGTTAATGTCTAAAATGCAGCATCTTAGCTTTAACCACAATTTCGCACTTTCATTTAGTTTTCGCACCTAAATTTTGGGCTTAAAATGGAAGTGTACGAGACAACCTGACGAGCTAAGCCAGTAATTTATGGGGAAATTACTCGTACGTTTTTAACTTTAACTCTATATACAACTTCTTAGTCAGACGCATTCTAATGTTTATTTAATTCATTTCCTTTAAGATGCGTGGTGGCCAATGAGCATCGTCTTCTCGCTGCCTTGAATATTGGAGTGCCTCTAAGAAATGATAATGAGAAACTTATTTTCAGATTGCTTCGAAATTCGACTAACTGCAGGTTGCATTCATATTTAATGAATATTCATTTATTAAGCTTAACGAGCAAAAAAAAAATCTCTATCTATGCGTCTATTTAGTTTTTCATTCGCATTGCGCTTCATCAAAGCCCAAATGCCAGCTTGCCTACAGTCATAAAAATGCTCGTGCTTTCTAATTAGAGGCATTATTCACTTCGTGCAACGGAAGCATCAAATTCTATTTCATAATTACTGTTTGCTTTGCTTATTAATCAAGCTACTGTACATGCACACTTACGGATTTGGAGAGAACCGGTATTATCTTCGGGCCACAACCACGCGCTTTCCAAATTAGCGAGGCCCCACACAACAGACGTTGTACAAGTAGATGAGACGTCAGTTGGAATAGAGTTAATAATTTATAAAGCATTTAACTTTGTAAACTGTTTAATCCTCCGAAAAACTGGAATTTATGAAAATTCATTGTCAGATTTTTCTCCGGAATATCGTGATCATTATAATTGTATACTGTAGGTGGGGCCCGGTGTAGTGCTTACAAAAAGTCAAATTATATCTGATGGTTGATTTTGAGCCTCTATTTCTATTTCTTTACCATATCTTGCATGATGATTTGAACTTCCGTTGCAACCAGTGTATCAGTTTTATTTTTGAATTTGTAACACAAATGTGACGCTTTTGAACTTGATTCGTATCTCATTGGCTCAAACTTCTGCTTGTCAAGTTTGGATTAATGATTTGAAAGCACGAAAGAAATTGGATTCCACTAAATAATTCCTTTTTCATTTCGTAGTAGCCTACGTTTCGCTCACGGTGCTGTTTTATCTCAATTATTTAGCAAGATATTCCGAAGTGGAGCTCATTCTGAGTTAGAATAACCCTTCCAAACTATACGGCCTCACAGTGTCATAATGTTGACATGCAAGGCAATATATGTCCAAAACCTGCCCTTACTCTTGGTAGTTACCCATAGCCATTCATCTTCTCCTATTGATTTTAATGGTTGAACCATATTGGTTATAATGGATGTTGCAACCACCGGTGACGCTGTCTGCTTTAGTGCTTTAATAGTGGTAGTTCTTTTTTGCGACCAAAATCATGACATTTACGATCATTTGGGTCTACGCTGTGCCATAGAATACTTCATTGGTGGGTCTCATGTTCACAGGCCACGTTTGCTATGTTTTCCTGAAATGAGCTGTAGTCTTTGCACGAAACTTTACTTTTCATGAATGTATAATGCAATATAATGCAAAATAAGAATCCAAAATCCTTCCTAACATGTCTTATCAATGGAAATGCGAGAGGTCGTTTATGGGATTTATTGCAAACGACATGGCAGGAGGAAACATGTCAATGTTTCGAGGAATTGTTATGTCTGATAAATCATGACTGAAATAAAACTCGATAGCATACATGTGTAGGTCTGAAACTGTCATGTGTTGTAGTTTAGTTCCAAAGGCCTGGCTCATTTCCCAGACTGATTACGTCACTCTTTTTCTTTGACAAATAAAAACTTGGGTAACTGATAAACGAGCATTGATTCACGTTAAAAACGATCTTCAATTAAGGCACCTTCAAGATATAAGATGGGCAATGAGGAGGCGCCATTAAGCGGACATGATAAGCGGTAATGACCATGTAGTGCAAGTGCCGTAAAACGCATGCCAGAGTTATGGAGGAAATGGTCAATAAATAGACCCCCAGTGTGGAGGAAGGTGTTGAATATCATTTACTCATTAATTTCTGAAGGCACGGGATTTACTTGGAAAAAAAGGATGATGATGATAAATCCCCCGGCACCCCGCGAGGACCCCCGGTAAATTCCGCGAGTACGCCGAGATAAATACCCTTTAGTGCATGGTTAGGGTTGGGAGAGCAGCTCAGCTGAGCGGGAAATGTTTTGGAAGTAAAATCAATGAACCTCAACTGCAGCTAGCGAGCATAACCCACAGTAAGGAGCTCAGCAAAAATATGCATTTCGCAGGAGGAAATGCATCTTCGGAGAGCGTGTTTGTTTGCACTCTTCCCTACCAGACACACTTTCCTTCTTTAATCTGCACTTGCATATCATTACCGAATTCCACATCGCTCTGGGAATGGAATCAAGTCTAAATTAAATTTCTGCGAGCAATCAACGAAATTGTATTTTTTCCCCCCTTGCTTTTTCTCTCTCGACTGCTGAGAAACACGGGTCATTTACCTCTGGGCTAACCCAGGTCAACCACGTCAACCAGAAAATATCGAGAAATGATGAAAACGAACATTAAAGCTCAAATCATTCGGCGATAGTAAATATGGTCAAATGTCATTGATATTCGTGGCTGCAATACAGTATAGGGCGGGCATTAATTATTTGTTGGCCTCAAAACACGTGAAGTAACCAATTCAAGTCGACGACATATATTTATGCACTGTATCTACATGTATATGTACACTATTTACAATTTAGATCGTAATTAATACAAGAAATGATAACAACAGTTGTATTTTTTTTATAAATCTATAAATTTATGGATTTCTGTGTGCCGAATTTCAAATCATAATTGCCGAAAAATAAATCAAAATTAATTTCTTCAAATTTCCTTTAGTTTTTTTTTCTCCTTCTGCGTTTGTGCATGTAATATTTAAGAATGTTTATCTCAAATATTTGAATTTCGCTTCTACCTTCTTTAAATACGCTGAGAACAAAATTATCGTATTAGTTCCACTACAGTATTATTTTTTAGCATCACGATCTACTGTGTCACTTGCATCTGGCCTGCATCCGATTCTAACGAAAAGTTTTAATCTTTAAACCTGGATTAGGGCAGATAAGTTAGTATATGTACTGTGAATCTACATGTAGGAATTGATACAAGGGATCGTAACAAATTTAAAATAATTGAGAACATAAAATACATGTAAATATGCATTGATACATTCAAAATTTGAATGTCATGAATTACAGACTGCTTTTCGGAATATGATCATTTAGAAATCCACGTGTTTGTCTGTTTTTCTGCAAAAGCGTCATTTTAATTTTTTTAAATTACATAAAATAGTAGAATTTTTTGTGTTATTGAATGCATAACATCACCTCGTATATCTATAAGTTATTTATGCGTGATGCTGCTGTCTATGCTTATTTTATAGGAAACGCATGGGGTATGACCTTTTCTTAAAATGACGTACTGTACGTATACTGTTATGAAGACTATGGGGAACATAATTTTTTTTACTAATCTTTAGGGTATTTAAATTATATGATGAGAATGTATGTAAATGCCATGAAAATGCAAGGAGTTACACGAAAAAGCCAAAATGTGCAATCCGTGCAACTTCCATAATGTCATCCATATTGGACAAATGAGTTGGATTGGAAAAGCATCTCCAATAAACACATTACGTTATCCAAAGCGAATTTTTCATCTTGTTTCTGTATGCGCTAGCACCCTGTATTTGTACGCCATGGCAGGCATCGACCCGCACCAGAACATCAAGAACATCAAGAGGCCGTTTTTCGCAGCACTTTGACCCGTAAATGGCGTCATTTTAAGCGAAAAGAACAGAAGGTTTTCTAAAAATAAAAAAGAGTTACAGTGGGGGAAAATAGCTTATTAATTATTGAAAGGAATGAAGTTAAAGGAAAAAGGGGGGAGAAGGAACAAGAAACGCGAGTCGTGTTTTCCTTTTTTGCTGCTTAAGATATGTCGAGAAAATCAATAATGACAAAATCATACACATGAATAGGTCTTCACTCTTGTGCATCTGCCACAGTTTTTTATTTTTCGAGAATTGTTTTGTGTGCTCGTCTTTTAATCTTGGAAGTTTGAATGGCATACAAACACGATGCAGTATTCCCAACCTGCACAATGGGCTTTTTGAATGAAGTATTTTTGAACAACGACTTGACAATTTCCATGGATTTATTATTTACTGCATTGTGAATCATGCGTATTTCGTTGCCATAGAGCTACTGTGCCATCATTTTTTTTTTAATTTAAATAAACTCGAATGGATTTGCAGTTTGGGTCTATAACTATTTTTTGTATTTCCAATAAGTTTTTTTTTTATAATAGTTTAAAGGTTTTTCAGATAAAAAGATAAAAATATACTGTGTAATTTTTGTTGTTGTTGTTGTTCTAAAACCTGTGGGTTATTTCACCAAATATCAACTTTCGAAAGCATTTCCAATTAAATACAGTAGGTAACTACAAATCACAGTGCTACAAATGCAGAAAAATTGTTATTTTCAATCAGTATTATTTAATGATGGCGACATTCTTGATGTCGTACCACGATATTACAAGTTAAACAAGCTGTTCGTGCTGATTTGCGTAGCTTAAATGAGTAAATTAATTACGGATTGATTTCTTATCCCCGTGGGGTTACCCCTCTTTCCGAAATGCAGCCTGTAAAGTTAACTCGTATTTGCTTGTCTCATCGCATTACGCTTAGCGCATTGGCTGTGTAAATTGATAATTATATGGTAAATTCGATACTGCTTTGTTTCGGAGTAAACTGAAGTGAAATTACCGCAACAAAAAAATGTTTCTTAGAAAGAAACGAACTACACGAAAGCGAGATCGATTTTCGTGAACACCGAAAAAACGCTTACAAAAAAAAGAAAAAAAAAAAAAACCCCGACAAAACGACGAGGAATTAAAAAATATATGAACGTCGTGTTTTTTAAGAGGATGTTTTTTTATTCTCACCTCTCCTCACGAAGCAGCCTTAATCTCGCCACTTAATCTTCTCACGAAAACAAGCAGACACTTTCAATATTCCATGTTGCTTTGGAGGAATTGTTTAAACCTTGCCATCCGTTACAACATTAATTACTGTTGTGCACTCGAGATTTTTAATTTATTTCTGATAATGCAGTTAACAGTAGTGTGCTTTGAATAACATTGAAAACAATAATACACATGTAGGTTTAAATAAACACCAAAACACTTGAAATAAGTGCTACAGGCGCGATTGAAATATTACCGATGGTTGTTCTGTTGGGATTAGTTACATTTCTAGGATATGAATATTATTCTTAATATGATTTACAAATATTATTAAATAATTATTCAACACATTAAGTTCTTTTCCTAAAATGGAATTAGTTTTATTTGTAACATACCGAGAGAAACGAATTGCTTTGAAAGTACATGTACTTGAACTGCGATGCTGTTTCAGTGATCGCCATTGACTGCTTCACTTTTACACCATTGATACGCAATGTAAGTGAATGTAAAGTTAAAGCGATAAATGATGCTCATCAAAATTTATTAATTTTAATTTGTCCGAATTCAGTTTAAAGCACTAATGATTAAGATACTTCGTTAAGATTAACCAAGAGAGACAAATTGCATGTATAACTGTCAACGTTTATGGAAATTTGTTCTTTTGCATTTTTTGTTGTTTTCAATGGTGCAATGTTGCCGTATAGGCAAGGAGGGCTAGCAACACTATTGCTGTCGCCTGGTTTAATAGGGGCGTTATGCTGTAATGGTTGGAATAAATGCACGACTTAATTCTTATCTCCTGGCAGGTGTATTGTCATTTCATTAATCGATTGCTTATAAGCTGAAAAGCGAGCTTATTAATGAATTTACCAAATATGACGTCATGATTGAAGACTGAGCTTAACTGCCTCGCGTGATAAAGGCAGCTGATTGATAATTCGTCTGGTTTTAATAACCTGGTGAATGCTGCGTAGAAAAATATGGTAATAAGCCGAAAGGGAAATCTGAACTTATTTCCATATTTTTCAATTCGGTACGATTTATCCCTGGCAATACCCCCCATTTTTCACTCCATTGTGGTGATAGCAGCCATCCACACATCGACAAATGCATGTGCACCATTTTCAAGCTGTTTCATTTGTCAGAGCCACCTTCTGCCATTGGTTGATTTATGCTGGAATTCTAAGGGATTACTGTCACTTAAGTCCGCAGGCTTTGTTTCCTGCCCAAAAGCAGTAGCCCCTGGTGCCTAATGACGTCACCCGCTGAATCCTGCGATATTAAAACATTGTGACTTAGCTTTTTTGACTGGTGGTTGGAACTGCTGAAAGGGTTCTCATTGAAACCGTTAAGTAAACCTTTGCGCTAAGCGTATTGCCCTACCCACTTGCAACCGCCATTAATGGGTTTTAGGTGTCTTTTATGAATTACATGCCCGTTCATTAATCATTTACTTTGTAAGCCGGGTTTTACTCCAGCCTTCTATTATGTATTTTGAGACTTGGGGCGATTTCTTTCAAAGAAAATGCACGTGCTGTCATACGGACACGCAGAGATTGCCCACTTGGCACTTGCAACGGACTTGCAAACCCTAAATTGATTTTTAGGGTTCCGTTTTCAGCCATTAGTTTACATGTTCATGTACCCGTAGTTTATCAATAAAAGCGAATTCAAAATTCCACGACGTAACTTCTGTCAATTCGTAAAAAAAATAATTTAAAATGATCAGAAGTTATAACCCCAATACTTGGTTATTTTTTTTTCCAGTTTATAGAACTTATTGGGGTCTTAAAATCTGTTCAAATTATAAAGACTGACAAGTTGGGGAACACATACATGTAGGCTACTGATAATATAATGTTATGTTCGTTATTTGTTCAATTCAGTTCTAAAATTGACTTCGATAACCGGTAAGTGCTTCACGCATTGTTGCACTTTGTTTAATTTCCAAATCTATTAAAATATTGCAGAAAATTGCCTTCAGTCTTATGTTTATAAAGTGCATGTGAATTATACAAATGAATTTCGTGTTCGTAAGCTTTTGATATTTACATGTACGTAACTCAAAGCCTGCTCATTAGGTACATGTACATATTCAAATACATGAACGTGTATGTACAGTATATGTCATTCCATTTTCCTCATACCATGGTTTCATTGATCGTAAGTCTGATTGATTTCTCGCAAAAATTGACGAAACTATAGTCGATCCTTTGCGGAGACGTTTCGAACCTTAGCTCAGGCGCGAGCCATTTGAAAATATTCCATTTTTCCAATTGCAACACAACAGCGCTTTTGCATCTGCATTATTTATGGCGCGGGTAAAATTGCTCGAGTAAAATGCAATATCCTCAACAATAATTTCCAGGAAAAAAATCATTTTCTAATAAGATTTAAGTTTCAACGCGCTGAAATTTTGCTGAGCCACGACTCCCTCCGGAGATTGGTGATAATAAACGGTTGATCAGCTCGCTGATTATTGGTACAAACTACTGCCAGTTTCGACTTTCCTAACTATGTACGCACGTAATTGAATGGCTTTTCTGGCACAATATGTTCGATGTGAGCGATGCACCGCGCCACTAAAACAGCGCATCACGATGGCGGGTCTCGGCATTTTCACGCCCAATTGCCCCTCGCTGGCTGATCCCTGCCATTCTGACTTCCAATTGGATTATTTATTCGCTGCGTACCATTAGCTAGATCCTGAGGGAAATTTTCCATTGTGATGCATCCCAAATTCGAGCTGCAACCATAATCAAATGCGTGCAGCCATAATGAAATTTGGAAGAGGAATAAAAACAATCTGGTTGCCGATGATACATAACTTCATTTTTCGCCAGAGTTGGCTGCATGGCGTATACTGCGAGCAACGTTTGTTTGATGTCGGAATGAATCCCTAGTATGCAAATGTTTATTTATTTCCTCTTAAAAAGATTGTGCGCCTGGGACTTCGTTTGCCTGCTACATTTAATTATGCTTTTTGGAGATCTTTGATGAGCATCTCGTTAATCGATATATCCGAGCTTAGCTCCTACTGCGTGATGCGGTGTTGCATCGGTTTAAACGAACGAGTGGGCGATGCTTCGCAAAAATGGAAAAGCAAATGAAAAACAACTGCGAGCTAATAATTCTATTTATGTACATTTTTATAGTTGTTTCCATAGATGGAGCTAGTATAAACTAGTTTTTTTTATTAATAATGTTGTCATTTGAACTACAAAAAGAAATGCGTGACAAAATGTAAGCACCAGCATACTATATCTTTTGTTCATAAAACAATCATTTTGATTATTTGGTTTACGATGTTAAATACTGTCTTATCAACAGTAGATGGTATGCTGGTGCTTTAACTACTTTCACGTTTAAACGTCCTCAAAACTTATTTGTATTAATTTTTTATTTTGCTTTCGTTTATGTGCATTTATTTTGTGGCAAGATGAGATTGCTGAATTTAATCTTCGTCTGTCTCGCGAGGCACTTTTTTGGCTACATGTTCAAATTGAAGTAAATATAAAGCGGTAAAAATGGAGTTTAAAATGGCTGCTTGCAGCAGATAATGAGCTATAATGAATCCAGATGAATTTTACATTTAGTTGTTCATCAATAACAATATACAGTTGTAACTACATGTGTACGCTCGTAATATGAAATATGGGTCAAATCATAAGAAGGTAGGAATTAAAAAAAAACTGCTCAGTAATCTGGCTGCATTTGTCGGAAGAAATCATAATGAAAATAAATGAAATTTAATGCGCTTCAACATTTTATAGATAAACGCACAATTTGTAATAACAATGAAATACAAACTATGTAATTGAACATTTTAGATTGAATGTGATGAGACCCAACTAAATTCTACATCGATGACAAATTTATGAAATTCAATCTAGTTGCTGTTAATGATGGTGAAATGATTTATGAAAGCCAAAACTCATTATCTCTGATCAATGTATGGCATGAAGAAAGTTAAATTTTTTTTTACCATTACAAGTCAGGCTGTACCGGTGCAGAGAATTAAGTCGACAAAATATTATATGGCTGCATGTTGTCAGGCTCCCTTGATTAAAACGACATCGAATGCAATCGATTTGACATGCTCAAATGACGTCATCCAACAATTTAGGCTTGAATGACACATCTTCGTTATTACTAGACCAAACGCAGGAACGTTTACGTGTCTCTCATAAATTATGCAGATAATGTTTGCGACGTCTCCAAGAATCAACCAGGATATTTCACGCTTGTGAGGGTGACGATAGTGTTGCACCAAGACATGTGACGTTGGTGCAAATGATAAGATGCAGTTCCGCTCCTCAATGAAAAACTGCAATAAAAAAATCACTGAGAGACGAATTTCATCGGAGGTCTTGTGCAACTCCTTTTGTGTAACCTGTCTTTTGGAGGATTGCGCCTATAAGAGGATGGGAAGAAAGAGGAAAGCCACGATAAGAAACGGAAGTGTTCACTTGACTGGCATGCTGCTTTCCAATGAATGACAAAAGATGCGATGTTCGCCATTGATAGTTTGGTGATTTTCTTTCTTGTCCTCTTTTACGAACTTTTCTATGGTTTGTGCTTGTGTTGGGCGACGGCCTTATCTCACTGAACAGGGAAATCGGTTTAATTCGAGGTTATATTTGACAGGATTCTGCTTGAAAAAAGGGTACGGCTACTTCGCCCTATATATTGATTTAAATGCATGCCTTTTGACGCACGTAGAGGCATGCTTCATTGCACGAACGATGTGTGGTTATACTATGTTGCACGCTTCGTAAAGAATTGTGATACCGGCTTTTCCATGAACCTAATTCATTGCATACACTTGTATACTGTAGGCCTCAGTGTAATGTTTATGCATTTCTATATGTTGCATTTCATAACTAAACTAAATGTTGTGCGAATTAATTTTTTCTATATGTTGCATTTCATAACTAAACTAAAGGTTTTGTGCGAACCATTTTTTTAGTTATATCTTTCTGTATGTTATTTATACATTATAAACATGTTGGGAATTTTCCGAAGTATGGCAAGATGTTTGTTTACGGCTGTTGTCATCGTGCAGCAGTAATTTCGTTAATTATTAATATATTAAATGGCGGAGAAGGAGCAAGAAAACATGTTGCATGAAGCTGGTCATACACGAGGCAAATTATATCTGAAAACTTCCCAATTTTAGGTGTGTCCGAAAAGTCAAGCGCATATTTCTGAGCATTTTTTAGTTTTTCACATTAGAATTCACATTC
>JAQGAO010002636.1:0-19005 GCA_034697705.1 Ommatoiulus sabulosus
GTTGTAAATACTTGTAAAATAAACGCCGTATATAACCTAAATAATTCCGCCTTCGTCCATTACCAAAAACTCCAAAGTTTCCATGACAACAGGCAAGAGGTCCGAGTTTTGAGACGATGGGTACAAGGTGATTACTGTTGTAATAAAAATATCCATTAAAAACAACTGTTGCTGACTAGCATGATGGCTGATTTGCTCATGGTATCACCACATTATATCACAGTATGATTATATACTGTGGTATCGCAGTATGATGGTATACTGTGCTCTATCTAAAAGCATTACATCATTAACAAGTATTGCGATAAATGATATAAACATAGGGATATTCATAGGGTAGGTTTTGACAGCATTGGTGAAAAAATGGCGGCTCCCAGGCAGTTGTTTAGTAGAGTGATAAAATACACGCGATTTTACGATGTATTTCAATCAAAATTATGTGGAATGTCAGGTAAAGTCATCTTCAAACGCTTATAGACTATATTGTAGCATGATGTTGTTAGTTTTCATCATGCCCTTAGTTTGTCCATACAGTACTGTGACAGTAGTTCGTCCATGATATTTTTCACATACTGTATTGGGATTGAATCAAGATTGCAGTGAGGCATTTTTAAATTTTTCAGCTCGGCGCACATATCTGTCACAGGCATACAGCTGTGAAGAAGCTTGGAATCGAAGATTTTCGGAGCCTTTAATTGATAAAATTAAATTTGGTAGGTGTGTAGGCTATAAATACATGCACATGTAGGCCTACACACTATATGGGGTCGAATCATGCCTTGCACTTACTGAATTTTTAAATTACAGGAACTTACTACGTTGAATTAGATAGGAAGTTCATTTCTGATAAGAAAATCTCTCCCATTGATTTAGATTTGGTAAGGGCCAGTTACGCTGCTTTTTTGCAATTACATTGCTAAAGGCAAGTAGACTCACGTACCTTAAGACGTATTTTGTAACTTTCAGATTGCACAGAAATGTACTGATGTTGATCACCTTGAAGAGCTGATAAATCTGGTGCATAGGTTTCGACAAACGCCGAATACCATCCATATGCTACCATCTACGCCACATGCAGTCATTCGATCATTACTTCAGTTTGGTCAATATGACCATCTGTTGGTAATTCTCAATGATAGAAAAAATTTTGGACTTTTCCCTGACTACTACTGCTACAATCTAATGATGGATCTGTTTTTGAAACAACAAGATTACAGAGGTGCATTTCTAATGCTTGCATCTGTATTCGAATTGAGTATCTTTCATTAACATGTAAGCTTTATATATTTCAGATGCTGCTAAAGTTGCCATATTGATGATGCTACAAGAAGATTTTGGCCACCCGATTTCAAAACATTTGGCATTATATTCGTGTTTATCTTATTTGCAATTACCTCAGCCAGAGCCATGGGAACCAATACCACCACCTCCCCCTGAGAAGGAGCCTGAAGAACATGTATGTAGTTTTTTTAAGTAACTTTCTGCATTCTGCGTGATGTCAATGGTAGGCTAAATTTTTAGAAGTAATCAAATGAAAAAAGGTTTTCCGAGCCTCAAATCTATTTATTGACCCTAAGTAAATTGTTAATATTTTGAAACAAAACAAATGGAATTTCACATTATTTGATCAACGGGTTTGGAATATATTAGAATACATTTAAATAGTCATATACCTGAATTTAATTTCTTCTCATTTCTGCATAAAAATTCAAAAATTACTGTTTTATTTTAGTATTTATAGAAATCTTATATACCACATATATGTTTTCTAATGTTCATAAGAGGTTTAGAGAGAGAGATCCTTCTATTTTTGCATTTTTACTTTTGCAAATTCTGAATTTTTTATATTCTAAATCGCCAACAGATATTATGACTCATTGTAGGTTATTATTCGATTGAGTTATCTTCCACCAAATTATTTTGATGACCACTTTGATATCAAAGATCCCACAAAGCTCTTAGGGAAAACTCTTGCTATGCTTGGGACAGAATTTAAAGATGAAGTTGGAAACACTTGTCAATTAATAGGTAAATTTGACATTGAATTTTTATATATTTTTTAGGGGTGTTATATATTTTCTTTCTGGGAAATTTGACTTTTCTTCTTGCAGGCCTTGGGCTCTATGAAAAATGGTCAAGGGTTCAAAAAACTTTAGAAAGAATCTTAAGTGATAATAAGCAGACCGTTTTCAAAGAAGGTGTAAGTATTCATGAAATTATGTTCAGTGGCAGGAATGCATTTCGTTGTATTTGTCAATTCACCTTTTTACAGATTACAAGGTTAAAAGAAAGTATTGAGAAAATTGCTGAAGATGAAAACAAAACTCGGGAACAAGTTACGGGGAACTTAATGGTAAGTTTTCTTTGGCAAGTAACTGGACTAGAAATCATGAATATACTTTTTTTAAGACTTTTTAAAAATGCGTTACTTAAATAAAAGTTAAATAGTAAATAGTGAAGATTTATTATTCTAATTTTTTTTAATTTGATATTTAAGCCTTTGATTGAGAAACTAGAAGGTCGAAGCATTGATGGCAGCATTTTGGAGATTGTACAGGCCCGCCTGGTGGCATCTGTAGAACAATATGAAAAAGAAGATATTGATAAGCAATTGAATTTATATAAGGAATGGGCTGATGCCAGACAACAGGCAGTTGAAAAACAAGTACAGGATTACGTTCGACTTGCACGTATCCAAAAAGTAAAAGAAATGAAGGAAGGATTGAAAAAGAAAGAACAATTACTGTTCTTTTTTGAAAACTTTGAAAAGCATGCTATAAAGGCAGAAGATTATAACAAAGTGGCTGAGGAAATTGCTTCACAAAAGACTAAAGAGAGCGATGATGCCTATATACCTCCTGAAGTTCATCAGCCTATAAAATAGAAAAGTATGAAATAAACTTTTTTTTACTACATTTATTTTTATGAATTGTCAATTATTAATATCTCTCTAGATGAGATGTTGGTATGTGTTTAATGAAAGGCCCAAGCAATAAAACGTTAGCCTTTGATCAAGTGATGGGCTTAAAAAAAAGCGGGATACATTAAAGTCGGGGGAAATTCAACGTATTAATGTTGTCACAATCCAAAATTACTGCTTCTACGTGGTTAGCTGAAGGCCCATTTGCAAACTTAAAATTTTCACATAATAAATTTGCAAAATTTACCGCACAAATGTGTAAAATTTTCAACGGTTTTTGAGGACAGATTTATACAATTTTCAACATTTTCCGAGGAAAAATTTGCTATATTCTTAACTTTTTCAGAGAACAAATTTTCAAGATTTTCAAGCTTTTCCGAGTACAGATTTTCTAACTTTCAGCTTCCGAATATGAATTCCCTCGGAGTTATAGGGCTTTGAATTATCTACACTTTTCGTGATGGGACAGATTCTGGGTATGTATCCGTACTGATAATAAAACACGTTTCCACGTCAAAAAGTAAATTATGTCCATTAGGCTAAATTTCCTTAGTGGTAAATTTTTCAATTTAATAATCTTTAAAATTTATTAGGTTTAAAATTCCAAGTTGCTTTGGGCTTTGCTATTTTGGCGCGTATTTTTTGAATTCAGTTTGCGGAAGTGGACGTAAGATGGCTCTGCTATCAGTTTTTGAGCAGGAAATGCAAAACATCCAAGTTGGAGTTTTCTGATTAGGTTTGCTAGATTCTTATAAACATTACTAGAATGTCGATTTTTCATGAAACCATGCGTGAAATATTGGAGGGTAAGTAAATGCCTCGATGTCATTAATTAATACGAAAATTTAACTATCAAAATGAATGTTGGGCATGCATGCATGTACACTATTATTTGTGCGTTATGCAGATCTACAGTAAATGATCGTATGAATGCTGCTCGTATGATCATACCATACTGTAGGCAATATATATATATACTGTATATGGAGTATATTGCAAACTTGAGGGGTTTAATTACTGTACTTATTGAATTCATACTTGCCTTTATGTTAGAGTAATATTTTATGTATAATCATTGTTGTATCATATATGAGCACCTAACATCTTACTCATTGAAATAATAAACATAGCCTACTGTATGTTAATTTCCTATTTGCAGATGTGCAGAAGTTTTTGAACCTGACTCTTCATAGTGAACATTTATCGGCAGCATCAATATTGCATAAGGAATCTCTTTTAATGAAGATTAATCATTTACGGACAGAATATCCTCAGCTGCACTTACAAATCATTCCTGAAACTGCAAAACGCAATCTCAGTAGTCCTCCACCATACATCGATATGCAAGGAAATCAAACAACAGGTAGTATTGTAAAAAATGGCACTGGTTATGAATTGGTGACGTCTGGTGTATATATATGCATATGACTCGTAGTCTTGGTACCAGTAGATCACCGAAAAATGACCTTTCGGGAAAAATCTCATCATTAAATGGTTAATAAAATATATATATAAACACAGATTATGTGTACACCAATACTGTCGAAGAAGACTATGAGATTTGTGATGGATCCAACACCGAAGATCATCATGAAATAAAAACCATTTCTGAAATAGGCAATTCTTCTGCAGATGGTATGTAATCTTCTTGCTTATTAACTTTTATGCTTATCAGCGTCAAGTTCCTTAAGTTAGCCGCCCAGTAATTAAATTTTTCTTTACTTTTAGTTAAAGATCAAATGGGTAACATACCTGCTTTGGATCTAAAAGATGTTCTGAAATCTGGATATCTTGAAAAAAAAGGAAAAGGTAAGAATTTCGTTCATTAATGGTACATCTTTAGAGTGTGAAGATGGCGCCATACCCTGAACTTTGTGGTGAAAAATGTTAATGTGATTGATATCGGAAAACGTGGCCTATTATGCCTATGTAGCTATCATGCTAATAATTATGTTAAGCACCCTCATTTTAAGAAAAGTTTAAAATTTCGTGCAATATTCCTCCCTCTCTTGGAAATATGACTCGTATACAAGTAAATGGTAATGTAACTTTTTATAACATTTTGGTGCTACCATTAAATAATAACTATTCAAGATTTTAAAGTATAGATATGGCCATGGAATTGATTCATTCTGGTTCAAAGTATGCTGGCTTATTTATTAAATATTGAGTAGCTTTTGAGGGGTAATACTTCTGGCAATGCAGACATCTTGGCTTGCTTTAAAGGGACTTTGTTGGATTGAACCTGGATAAATTTTAATAGATCGATTGGGAGGTTTGCTGAGCAGTTCACAGAAACGTTGGGTGGCAGTGAAATGCGATTGCTTGCTTTTTTACAACAAAAGCACCGACAAACGTCCTTCCAGCCACCTGTCACTGGATGGATATGATGTTCGACAGTTATTTCAAACAGTCAAAGATGGAAATAAAAGGGATGCTTTCTTCGAACTTGTTGGTCCTGGCAGGAAAACATATCAGGTAACTTATCTTGCTCGAAGTTTATCTTTACAATTTTGAACTGATGCAATTATCTTGGCATTTATTTTCTTTTGTTTCAAATTAGTTTGTGGCGGTGAACCAAAACGAAGCCAAAGAATGGACAGAAGCAATTCAAAAAGCAGTTTCCAATGTTATGGCTAGAAGTTCCACTGGATCAAACCCCTCGGCTACTATTCCAAGTATGACATTTTCCTTGCTTTTACTTAACTTAGGTATAGCTGGAATTTTCCAAATTTAAAAATCGATGTCATTTATGTGAAATCATTTGTATAATTCGGTTTTTTTTTGTCATAACAGTTTATTCTGATGGCTCTCAAGGTAGCTCAAGTGATGGTTCATGCAGTTTACGGTTAGCTGGAGTCGAATCAAGTCTGGACAATGATTCCTCCAAATGCGAAGATGTTTACGAGGCCATTGAGGAGGCAGAAATGCCATCACTTTCCAGTAGATCAGTTACCTCTGAGGCAGAAGAGCTTTATCAAGATACAGATGCAGACATTGGACTAACAGGGGAATCAATCAACGGTAAACAACCCTACACTCTTGATTTGTATGTTGGGCTTTGGGATTGCAAAACCAGTGTTATTGATGAGTTAAATTTTAAGAGGGGCGATATTATCAAAGTAATTAGCAAAGAGTATGAGGAGTATCAATGGTGGGTTGGTGAAATTAATGGCGTTGTAGGCCTAGTACCAAAGCAATACCTCATGGAGGCTTATGAATTGGAGCCTGATCGCTGACTCTTTTATTATATTGGTAATTTTACTAGTCAATTTATAATGCTTTAAGTTGTATCTTTATTTACTTTTGATATTATTGTTGTGCAATATCGCAATACTGGATTAATATGCCTCATACATGTTTTGCTCAGTAAAGTCTCTTTATTAGGTGTTGTAGGATTTGAGATAGTTAAATTTAGATATATCTTTATTGGATAACAAATGTTTAATTTGTATCTTGCATACAAATATGACATAATAGTCATTTGGTGATTATTTTATTTTAAAGCAAAGCCTAAATTTTGTAACGTTTTAGCACATAATATTTTAAAGAATTCAAACATCATTCCTAATTGACTTACCAGGATTTAGATTACTAAATTCTGTTAGATCTGCCTGACTATGGGAGAGAAGAACAACTCAGAACAAAAGTATTTTACACTATATACGTGAAGTATATATAGAATATTCTGTTAAAGTTACAATGAGAGTATTTGCCTAACTCCAAACGAAATATTGAAATTTATATGACATTTTAACAGTGTTTTACTGAAACATTTGTATGATTCAGGGTGAATTCGGTTCATTTAGTGTAGTGTGAGATTTCGTCCAATAGATAACATTATAAATAGAACATACTGTATATAAAATGGATGTTGTAGAATAATAATGCATATTATTATAATTGCATGTAATACATGTATGTTAAATGATTACTCATCAAACGGTGAAGCAATGAACCATTGTTCATTTGAAATGAATTAATAAGGCAAGCCTATGTTTTCTTCCTGTTTCATTACAAATTTGACTTTTTTATGACTTTTTTTTTATATATTGCAGGCATTTTTAAGAAAATGTGTAAACGCTTTTACTGAATTAAATGTTATCTTATATATCAGCAGTACTGTATATCAGATAACACTCTGTTAAGGAACCATCCTTTAAGCAATAATGATATTGAGAAGCTTTTGTGCGCTATTTTATATGCCGATGCACTGGCATAAAACAGTTTTCATGAAACATAAGAGCGATTATATTTTGTTTTTTAAAATATCATTAATTGAATTTTGTTTTGATGGATAAATTATTATTAGAACATTGACATATATTTTGAGATATCTTGACCACTACTAGTTTCTATAATCCAAGAAACATTCTTTGATAACGAGACAAAATCGTATTTTATTGTAAACTTTTGTGAAATATTAAGGTTCTCTATATATCTTTAGATTGGAGGTATGCACATTTATTAATCTTGTAATTACATAATGCAGATTATATTTTAAAGAGCAGTACATAGGGGACGGTGATAGCTCAACTGTAAAATTGTGTAGACAATTCAAGTGCCTCAAGAACATACTTTGTGGTTCTATGGTGCGTAGCGGTTACATAACAGCATTCCTTTATTTTTGAAACAGAATTCAATCAGCATCTTCCGTTAAGTCGAGGATCCCATGTCATAAACAATGATTGAGTATGTTAAAATGGCGGCCACAATCTGTATGGAAACAGTTTCAACAATTGACTATAGTCGTGTTTTACATTATTTCTTCATTGAAACAAAATGTTAGAACCCATTATCTTACCGTTAGAATAAGTCCTCTCTCCACATTGAATAAGCCACCGACTGTTATCCCTCTTACTTCAATCGTCATTTTGGCTAGATAGAGAATCACTAGTCTCAAAGTCTGAAAAGGGCGATTTTACAATATCGTTATGAATTATTCTTGTGAAAGCAATTTAAAGGGATTGTTGTATAACATAATTTTTTCTTGAAATATCTTACGATCGCTAGCTTGTCATCATACTTTTCATAGCCAATCGCTTCCTCACATCCTGGAATACCATGTCGAATGCTTTCTGTGATCTACGAATAAATATATAAAATTATAATTTGCAATTGAATACAACCTTTATCGAATCAAACTTCTGGCATGACACAAAATCAAGATGTTTATTTTTATATTTTAAAATTAGGGCCACAATATATGCAAAGTCATTTGGGTCATGAATGACGTTATACCATATATAAAAATGTATTTTCTGTAATTTATTATCTGAATATATCTTCTGATTGCGAACATACCTGAGAATTTGCTTCTGCTGTGCATGCTGCGATGGCTACAAAGCACAACAAGTGGGCGAGCAGCAGTATGAAAAGCGTGATATGATGAATACCGGACACGTGGCTTTTGAACGTGTAGACAGCGAAGCAAGCACTCATGGTGTTAACCACCCAAAGGAAGCAGTGCAAATACATGACGTCGTCGCACTCCCCGATCAAGAGGTAGGCCTTGATGTGGCATATCTTGAATCGCATGATGTCTTCAGCAAGACTGGATTTGTCAGGATCGTTGTCATCTTGGGCCGGGGGCACCTCGAAGCAGTAGCGGAGCGAAGTGGTGATGTGGCATGCCAGCACCACATAAACCTGATTGAAGGCTTCGCAGAAAAGCAAGTGCAAGAGAATTCCAGTCGTATCTTGGATGACGTCGATACCCTTGGTCAATTCTTTTCCAGTGACCACGATGGCGTATTTCTGTGGCATCGGCAGAGTGGAGTTCAAGCGCTTCAGGGCTTCCTCTGTCGCGTGCAGTCTTGACTCTCGGCAGATGAAACTGTTGAGGCAGACTGCCAGAAGCGAGAGTAAGAAGGCGCCAATGAGGGAATTGCTGAGACGTTGAAGGGCGTTGTCGTTTTTCTCCCGCTGCCTCTGCAGGGCGAACACGTCCCAATGGGCGTCGATTTTTTCCATCAGCCGAACGATTTCCGTCTCTTTCAGGCAGAGGAAGATGTACGAGACCAAGGCCACTATGACGTTGGTCAGGATAAGGGTGTAGAAGCCTACGTTGAAATCGTTGCTCTGCATCGAGTTAGCCAGGTTGAAGGCGACGCTGAAGGCCATGACGATCTGCACCAGAATCCAGATGCAGCGGTACACGATGAGCGCAGCCTCCATGGCGCTCTGTTCCTCTGTGTCCGTCGCATCCGTTCGTATCCTGTGGATAGGGAAACCGAAGAAGCTTAAAACGCGAAGAATGGGACTATTGATGTACACGGTGTATTTCTCTTTACGCGGTTCGGTTTTCCAGTAGATATCGTCGAGGTACTGGACGTCTTCCTTTGACATGGTTGCAGTCGACTAGGGGTTTCAGCGAGTCAAGTTGATGTCGGTACTCTTGTGAAGTGGCAATATCGAGAACAGCGTTTATATAACTTCTGCAAAATGAGGAAAGTGCTACCTGGGAGTGCTCGCGCTCTGTAATTTCCAAGCGAGTGTTTGGTGTCAAGTATCGGCGCAGAATTGATCGTGGATGCCAATTTGGAGCTAATTTGTTGCTAGTGTTAAATTTTCACATGGAATTAGTTACCGTTGCCTTACCGAGCATTCTAAATTACATGTATATAGTATAGCCATATTGGCGAATAGCATCTGTTACGTTGTTTGGACGACCTATATCTTTCGATGTCGAAAAAGTATGAAGTGAAAGTCATGGCAATGTATTTGTACACAAAAGAACTTTTTTTACTGTTTTGCACCACAGTGAAATTTTTCAATCAAATGCTGGAACCGTTTGATAAATGAGTTTTTCCTGCAACCTGGCTAAACCTTAGTCGTCGTGCTATTTTTTGATTTTTCGCCCAATTTAAGCTAAAAATAATGTTCCCTCTAATTTTTTTATTGTTTTTTCTTATTGGTCACTGCCAAAGTATTCAATACATGTATTGTAGTTTTAAGATCATTCACGGAGTGGGTAATTTTTCAATATAACTCAATTTACTTATTACACTAGGTACAGTGTTTATGTTATGGTGAATGCCTTTCATCAAGACTGACACATTTCTCTATGATAATTCAGTGACTTAGGCATTATTTGCTACCTATGCTTCTAAAATCTGTACAAAATTTCATTTTTTCAATCATTGTTTGTTCCCTAGTATTATGTCTACTTTATGAAGGTTGTTAGCATACATTACACATGTACATAGAGGCTATGACATGTATGATGTATGTGACATGACGCCATTTTGTATACAACGTTCACTGGCTTACATCTACAGTATATATTTCCACAAAATTATTAGGATATGGATAATTTTCTAAAAATGTTTATACTATGTTTATGTGATTTTATAATTTCATTGTATTCAACTGTTTTTTTTTATTTTTCGTAGGATGAAACATATGTGGCTAGAATTAGTATAGTTTTGCAATTTAACATTGAAAGAATGAGGCATTATTTCACAATCTAAAGAACTTTCATACGGTATGGTAAGTACCTTCATTTTTTATTTCTTGTTTTGAATATTTTACATTATTATTTATTCAAATGAAGTATGATGGTTTTTCTTCGGTTGACAAAACTCATTGCACATATTCATGGAAAGGTTGAAAACAATTTTCATTAATCATAACGTCGATTAATAAGATATTGTATTATAGTTACGTTTTTCAAAAAGAATTTTTTCAATCCATTAATAACGTTAAATACACTGTATTTAAGTACATTACCCTGAGTTGTCAATAACGGTTATCACTTATGACTAGATATAGAAGCTAAGCTGGGTAAAAGTACGGAATAAACTAAAGGTAATGTTGAAAGGGTTCGGTTTCCATTGGATTTTCGGCATATTTTTTGAAAACTGTCCTCTCACAACAGAATGCCACGAGCGCGATTATAATTCCGAAAAACCAGACGATGAACACTGCAGCCATTTGATTAAGTCCCAGGCTCGAACTTCCTTTTTCCCCTTTGCATATTGGTTTTCGATTTACCTTATACACTTCGGCCAATCTTTGTAAAATTCCTCCTTCCATTGCACGTATGATGCTAAAACGAAATAAGCACACAGTATCTTAGGTCACTTCATGATGTAGCTAAATGACATCTTTCAAATTCGCTGGTCAATTTCGCCACCGACTCCACCGAGATGAATGTTTCATATGTTGGAAATGTTTTTGAGGATGGAATAAAGAGTTTTAGGACACAACTCGACATATTATACAAGTAAAGTCAGACTAAGCAGTCTGGTCATGATGGAACCCAACATCACAATTTAGTTAGATTTCCCGTATTTGGGACTTTAACGAGGAGGATGGGATGGGATTGCGGTCATGGCCGATTTAATATAGGGACTATCTCAGCATTCGCCTGGAGGAATTGTGGGAAACCATGAAAAACCACAATGACGAGAATGCTAACCACCTTGCTCGGTTGTTTTCACTTTGTAAAACAAGACAAGAATAAGAAGCAGGAAACGAGAGAGAGAGGCAAGGGAACAATTTAGGTCGTGACCAATTTTTAGGGAAACTGGCCTAAAATTCACGTGGAAATAAGTCCAGACTCCAGAGCCAAGTTTTGAACCTTGGTCTCTCGAATGCGAGGCTCAGCGTTTGTCTTTGGGAGAGACATCTTCTGATATGGTACACGTGACAAATTAAGCCAAATTCGATCACTTAATTGTTGAAACTGTATCAATTTAGTTGAGAATACTGGAGACGTTCAGTCATATGCGAGCATAAAAAGCAACTCACCTGATTGTTAATATTCTTGCGTAAGGAAAATCCAATCTGGATGTAGTGAAAAAAAATTCTGGTAAATAAATCTGCGATGCAAATGCGACAGTACAATTGTGTGCAGCTAAATAATATGCAGTTGAACCATCCGTCATGAAAACATATTTGCCCTTGGCCATCATTTTAAAGCCCTCTTCGAAGATGCCACCTTCCAAAGCAACAGTTTTCTTATTAGATTTCATGTTTTGCCATACTTCTGCAAAAAGTCCATCTGGTGCATACTGAAAGATTGCAAAAAAAAAATTCTTCAGTTTTTGTAGAATAAATTTCAGAAATAATTTATCCGTTTTTCGTCTTCAAAAACTCACTCGAAACGCGTCATGGTATCGGGAATTGTGGAGATATATAATCGCGTACTCTTTATTTTTGATAACATCCTCCAAATTTTGGAAAGGTATTGGAACGTCTAATGACGTTAAAAATGAAGTGAAAACTGTGGTGTAGTGGATAAACACTAGCAAAGTGGTCAGTAATAGCGTCCCAAAAATTATCTTAGAAGGAATTCCTGGTGGGTCTTCTAGAGCTGTAGAAAAAATAACAAGCGAATAATGTAATTTGAAATTATCTTTTGATGGCGCCATCCTGTACGCTCGTATATTCCAAATTGTTTATCATTTTTATCAATTCAAAACATTTCTCATTTTGTCTATATATTTCATTCAAAACTGTCCAGCGCATTTTGGGGATTTGTGATATGCATTGTATGGTTGGAAATTTTGGTAAATGATAATTAAGTCTTTTGACTAAACGCCCCCATATAAGTGGAACTCTCTTACCTTCTTCAAAAACTATACCGGTTAAGACTCTATATGTGGAACTGTGAATTTCTTTAGACGGCGTACTAGTCCGATAACTCCCTGGACTCTTACTCATGACAACCATAACGAGGATCCCGAGTACAATGGCACTACCAAATACAAGAATCCACACTAACGGTTGGAATGGTAATAAAAAAGCTGTAGGTGGCATGATGGCTTCCAGTGTATTATAACAAAGGCTCATATGGCTTTTCATGATTGGTCCGGTGTAACGTATCACTTGGCGACGCGAATTGGTCATCGCTAACAAACTTAACGTTATTTCGGATTCCTAATAAAAAATAAATGTAATACAGTTTATTAATTAACATACCAAATTGCAATAGCTATAGTTCCCAAATTCATTGAATTGAATGTTTACCCCTATGAAGTTTAATTCGAAAGAACGGGTCTGTTTGCTCACTCTTCAAATATGTTGTAGTGGTTCTTTCTAGTGTTAATGCTGTTGTTTTTGTTTGTTTTTGTGAATGAGCAGGATAGACTCATGTTTTTTTGATCGGTTTTTCCTCTTACCTTTCTACTTAATATTCCTACAAGTCCCGTGAAGGTACCGTTGACATTACCGCCAAAAACTTTCGGGACTTCCCTGATAGTGTACCTGGACACCAAGTTGAAATCGTAAATCAGAATTGTTTTGAATTCCGATATCTTTATAACCCTTAATACTGCATTGCTACAATTCTAGCCTTTTTTACCGCTTTGTTGGATACATTTATCTAATCCAGGAAGAATTAAAATATAAACTTCATCGATACATTACATCGTTTAAAAAAAAAATGATTTCAATTTCAAGTTTGAGATACGATACATTTTTATAACAATTTTAGTTCTTCCATTTATTTTTTAAAAATTAAATAAACTTGTCAAAAATCCTAAATCGAGAGTGCTAAAACATATGGTATACTGACTCAGTCTGACTGTAGTGCAATGAATTGAATTGAGGGCAAAAAAGACGTTGCGCTTGTCGAGTCTTTGCGCATTTGGTGTATGGAATTTTGCGAAGTTTAATTTTTGTTAATTTTGTAATAAATGAACGAGTGATATATTTTTTTTTGCGAAAAACGAACATCCTTTGTTATATGAAAGGTTTGCACCAACAGAGGTTAAGAATAACCTAGGGTTAACCCACGGTTGTATTGCACAAGCACGGGTTAGGGAAAAATGAAAAGAACGGTTAACTCAGCCAGTAGGCAGGGTTAACCTCGGGTTATTAGGAAAAACAACATGGTGGGCATTACGGATGAATCTGATGAAGCTAGGAAATTGCGCGTGCTACACCGCCTGGTCACACAGACAGGTGAAGCCAGCATGCGCAATCTGACAGCATTTTTCAAAGTTAGTTCCATTTCTGTCTTCCATTTTGGCTTCAGAAGGTTAAACATGGGTTTCATAACCCTGGGGATATTCCATCTAACCCGAAGGTTAACTTGGAGTCAAATTTTAACCCAAGGTTAGTAAACCTCAGATTTTAACCTAAGTTGGTGCAACCGGCCCTAAATTATAAACCTTCCATAAATCTACATTATGCGAGCGTATATGATACTTTTTGGCATTGCGAGAATGGTGTTACCTGATATTCAGCGTATCCATCAGCATGTCTATTAAATCTTTGCAATAACCTTCAACAATCAGTTTGCCATTATCTTCGGTTACAAAGTTATATGGTTGATGCTAGATAAAGTATAATTTGTTAATCTTGGAAATTAAACCATCACTCACTATCTGCGGGTATTTGAACCAATAAACCACCTCATCCGCCGACCTATCGCTCTGCTTTGTTATACATTTTAATTTAAGAACATCCATAACATATCAGGGAGAGTATTTAAGGGCCGGAGGGATGTATATATGCAAATTCGTAATTTAAATCGCATTGTACTTTGTTATTATTCACGTTATTCCAGGAGCAATGTTAAAACTTTTGTGTTTTTTGGGGTATAAAACAGTTAACTCAAACATGTTTCTTACTTCAAATATCACTGTTCGAATCATTCGACCTCTCACACGTTGCTCTCTGTCTTCCGGATTAAGAATTTCAAACATGAACATCCCTTGGTTTTCTTGCCATGTACCGAATTGGACGGCTTCTGTTCTTTCATTTGCATGACCGTAAAACACATCAAATATGCTCACTCTGCTGGTCGAGGAATACTCCAGAGCGATCTGTATAAAATTGATGTATCAAGCTCATCGTTCTCAAAAGGGGTGATCATATGCAAATGAATGTAATTAAAGAATAATATAAAATATGACAAAAAGTTATATCATGTGAATTGACATAATTCTACATTGGGGAAAAAATAGTTTCCAAGTATTATTTTATCAGTAGGCCTACATGTAGCTTCGTTTTGAAATTATAAACATTTTTCGGGTTGAGATACTATTAATAGGCTTTTTGACTGCGTTGGAAACATCTCTTCTGCGCCAGCAAGAGTACATAAATTTGAATATAATTAAACGTTTTACTAACCTTACTTTCGGTTGATAGGACAATGGAAACTCCATTTTCTACTTCAGCGTTATAACAGTGGATGAATGGCGATTGCGAATATTGTTTCGGTGGGTCATCCATTATAGAAGTTTCAATTTCAAAAGTTATAAAATCCTTAAGAAGCTTGAAAACAATGCTTTATTACTTTAAAATATCTTTATAACTTTTTCAAAGCATTTGAATAAGATGTAACTTACTCCGTGCGCATTCTTTGATGGAATAAAAAGCGTCACAAATGTTTGTGGAGATATTTGTATTGAGTTGAAGATGGGGGGCAATTGGTGCGCAACTATAATCCAGGTTTGAAGTCCATTAAATAGAGCGCTTTCATTTGCCTAATTAGTTTAATAATTTACATGCATATTAGTCACATGGTTCTTCTAAAATCGCCAATCTCCTATTTCTTAGAACTGACGTCTTCAACGGATCTAAATGAGAATTTCACGATGGTTATGCTTATCAAACTTATCTTAATCTCGACTATACATTTAACAAATACAGACAAGGCGTATTTGCGTAACAAAATGTTATCACGTGCAATCCTTTGAACAATTCTAGATTTTCTTTAGTTAATAATTTACTAACTGCCTTAAGAATTTTCCAGGTATTCTTCGCGTTACAGATGACGATAAAGTTTTCTGAATCAGGCTGTAATATGTTTTTTGTTTCTTCCATGTCGTTTCCAGAGATTATTTTCATATCTAATCCTACCGTTTTCAAGTATTTTTGAGCATTTTCGTCGATTCCTGTAATAAGCAATATTTTGATTTTTAGAAGTATGCATATACTGTACATAATGTATAATTAAATTCAAGGAATCGTTTGTTCAGTTAAAATGTTAAATTACTTGTTATAGAGAGACAAATGGTGCAATTCTGTACAATTTATTTGTAAAACAGAATAAATAAGGCAATGCAAATATTAGAAGCAAAAATGTTTGCACAAAAGTTATATTCAGAACAAAATAGTCCTACAGTAGCTCTTTTGAGATTTTTTAATAACACTCAAAGCACACTTATGCCGTTCTCGAAGCAGGCAAATTCCAGTGTAGGTCGGCAGCGGATCAAAAGTAGAAGCTTGTTTAGACATTCTTGTATGGGTGTTGTTCAATTCTCTAGAGCTGGTGATCAATTATTTCGGAGGCCTTTAAAAAATATGCCATTCATTGTAACGATATCAAACAATATCTTGCGTAGCCACCTTAAACCCAAATTCAGCTCATTTGAGTTTACTCAAACGTCTCTGTGTATTTTGAAAAGCTTTTCAACGACGAAGTATTATTTAAGAAAGTAACATATAAATGGTAAAAGTAGTTATGTAAATTTGGGCTTACCTGAAAACTTATCTGCGATAATTACTCCATGATATCTTTTCCAGAATAGCATTACTTCTACAATACTTTCCAATATGTTATGATAAATTATTCTATGTAATTCGCGAAATTTCGGATGCTCAGAAGCATGTTTCGCTCGCCCACAACGCGTGGTTTCATCATTAATTATGGAAATGTTTAAAAGTTGTATTCCCGATTTGATGATGGGAGAGTCTTTGCACGAAGTCATTATATAACAATAAGGTATGTTTGTCGAGCACTGGCAAACTGAAATAGAGGTTTACAAAACATTTTCAAATAACTAATTTTCAATAACCAAAAATAAGTTGTCTAAAATTAGATTCCAGATCACCATTGGAGTCCTTCAGCTGCATTGAAAGTATTCCCACTGAAAGTAACGTAATAAAAAATGCGATTTTATGCCGACGGAAATTCATGTTGCATCTCAACTTTTCGCCGTCTTTATTTATTTTAGTAATAATAGCAATGGACTGGCAAATAATCCATATGGACAATATATATTTATATAACTTAATAACCGCAATGCATATAGAATGATTATCATCACGCACAAATAATATGAGTCAGGGACAAGAATCGCCCAAAAATCAATATTCGGTGATAAAAAACCCTAAAACTTAACAATAACCAACGTTATAACGGATTACAAAAATATTTATTATTTTAATAGATTATTCGACTTCGCTAATCGGGATCGAAAAACCTAAAATATATTTCAAGCGGGGAAAAAAATACATTTTAAAAATGTTTTTTGGCACTGCGGACCTTGCTATAATTGTATACATTTGAAAATAATAAATTTAGGATAGATTCTGGTTTAGCAGTTTTCACATTTCCATACATCAATTTAGATTTCACGTTGATATGGTGGTTATACATTTTCATTGGTAGCATGCCTGTTCTGTTTTATTCCGTACAGATTAGGCATGGTTGCATAGCTAAGATTACCGAGCTGAAAGTACAGAATAACCTGTTTAATGGTGAAAATGTTCCATTTGATTTGGATTTTCGGAGTATTTTTTGAAAACTGTCTTCTCACAACAGAATGCTAAGAGAGCGAGGGCAACTCCGCAAAACCAGACGATGAATACAGCAGCTACTTGATTCAGTCCTAAACTCGAACTTGCGTTTTCCACTTTACATATTGGTTTTCGATTTACTTTATACACTTCGCCCAACCTTTGCAAAATTCCTCCTTCCATTGCACGCATGAGGCTAAAACGAGACTTTCTATTAGACGTAAATTGCAATGAGCTTTAAGAGTAATTAACGATAGTTAGTCGTTCATTACAACGTCACATCTTAGCTTACCAGATAAATGGCAGTATTGTTACTTTATTTTATAATGCATTAAATTCTTGCTCTTCTTGAAGTGAAAAATGTTGAGTTGGATCGCTTTTGAAGCGGAGGATGCAATTTAATAAATTTCTATAAATTTTTGTGACTTTTAGGTCCAACAACATTATTATTAATTTCTGTGCATGCATGCAGTAGCTAAACAGTCGCCAAAATGATTCAGTCAACTGTTGTATAAGCTGTTATTTTATTCCTGATCACTATGACGTAATGGCAATTAAAAACAACTATTTCTCTTTATAGCTTATTCGATATCTGTCATGAAGACAGCGACTGTATAACTTAAAGTGAGTTTGTGATCAGAGATGCGTATTGGAAAACATCAATTAGGAATTTGAAAAATACCAAATGTTCAATTGACAAGTAAAGGTAGGTGTATTGTTGTTGTTAGATTTTTGCATTAGAACAGTTATGTTTTTCCCCACGTTGCAACTTAGCAACTTACCTCATTGCCAATAATCTCGAGTAAGGGAAATCCAATCTGGTTGTTGCGTAAAAAAATTCTGGTAAATATTTTTTCGAAGCAAATGCGACGTTGCAGTTGTGCGCGGCCAAATAATATGTGGTTGGCCCTTCCGTTAAATACGCATATTTTCCCGTGTACATTAATTTAAGGCCATCTTCGAAGTTTCCGCCTTGAATTCCTATTGTTTTCTTATCAGATATGAGTTTTTGCCAGAATTCCGCAAAAAGTCCATCTTCCGCATACTGAAAAGTTGCAAAAGTTAGTTTTTGTTCGGTTTGTGTGGAAATAAATTTTCCATTCTCCCTCCTCCACTCACCCGAAACGCGTCATGATGTCGTGTATTTTGTAAGTATATAATCCCATACTCTTTGTTTTTGATGACATCTTCTAAATTTTTGAAAGGCACTGGAACATCTAGTGATGTCAAAAATGAAGTGAATACTGAGGTGTAGTGGATAAACACGAGCATAGTTGTCAGTAGGAGCGTCCCAAAAATTAATTTAGACGGGATTCCTGGTGGGTGTTCTAGAGCTGTAAAATTATGGACAAATAATGTACTAATCAGACATTTTACGTGAATATACAATATTAGGTACATTTTCAACGTTGCGCCATTTGGTATTTGTAGCTAAGGAATTATATTTTTTATAATAAGTTTTCACTAAGTTTGGTCAGTCAGTGAGCCCTCAAAGAGTTCATACCCGGGTGGAAAAAATATATATGGGCCATATACAGGGTGATTCCTAAAGTCCTGTCCCAAAGAAAAAAAATTATATCTTTAAAATGGCCACAGATACGAAGATA
>JAQGAO010002637.1:0-19004 GCA_034697705.1 Ommatoiulus sabulosus
TATTCCCCGGGTATAGTGGCATGGAGGTATCCCTCTATTTACAGTGCCATGCACTTATTTGCGCGGGAATACGGTACAATAAAAAATACGGTACATTAAAAAAATGACATTTATATAAAAATTCAAAGTTTTTTTTTCTGAAAGATGAGATCATTTTTTACAGAAAAAACGACAATACTTTGAAGACAATGTAATATTCATTGAAAACGTAACAATATTTAGATAAAATATATCTTACGAATAAATATTTCCAATCAATGCGATGGAGAAGATTTTTCGAACAAAAATCAAAAACAATTTAAAAATCTGCTCATTTTTTTAAAATAATTTTTTGAACTCTGTTTAATGTAGCCACATTCAATTACGTAACTTTCTTAAAACGTAATGCTTTATGTTTTTCATGTTTTTCTAAGTGTATACATATACATTATTTATGGCATTGGGCCAAATATTATTAATCATCTATGTTCACTAAAATATGTTTAATTCATAAACAGTTAAAATATCATTGAAATGAACTTCAATGAAGTTTTATCGTAACATACAATATTTAAGACAACCATGCTGCACATGTACATGTATGAATGTCTGAAAACCTCATAACTTGCCACTAAACTTTTAGCTCATTAATAACATAAAAACTTAGAAAGTATTGTCCTTCACTGCGAATTTATGATTACCTCATCTTCAATTTAACAAAAGTTGAATTTGGTACATATTTTTTTAGTATTTAAAGAAGTCCTTGATTGCATATCCTCACGCAGTCTATAATAGAGCCCAAAGCCCTATACCTGCAAATTCCTCTAAATTCCTTCATTTTCTAACTACTAATAGCATGCTTTGTTGTTTTGACAATAAACCACCTCTAGATCTCACAAAAATAGGAAGATATCGTTTGATAGCACCAGTGATTTTCAAAACGGTTCCGCACAAGAATTATCCATGCGAAGCAATAGAAGAAGATTTAACATTGAAACGGATTAAATTGGTTTAGTATGAAATCCTTAATGATTTCTATAAAATATGCACATTTAGCTAATATCTGCATGTGTTAGATTTTCTATTATTTACACGAAGAATACCAGTGCGCTTCCAGATCCTTAAGCCTGGGTCCTAAAAACGTTTTCTTAATCAAAAACAATGTTATTTTGAGTAAATTGTTCTAGGTTATAAGAATGGCTCGCGTTGATGATAAATTTACAAGCTTGTGAATCCTACAAATTTATGCAACCGTGCCGCAGAGCAAAATATACCGTATATTCCAATGGCTGTCTTTTCAAGAATTTCGTATCTTCATAAATTATGGAGGGAACTATAGATATTGAATTTTCAATAATTCAAGTTGCTTACTTTTAACACACTAATGGTATTTCATTGCATTTTTTTCGGGTATGTCATGTCATTGGTCAAGTCGAAAATGCACCGTAAATTCAAAAAGCATTCTCAGGAGAAATTCTAGAAGAATGTAATATATTCACTTATTTATGAAAATGTATCATATTTACGCACACCATTTAGAGCGGAATTTAAATATTAAAAAATCTATATCTACAATGTACTGTCAGGCTTTTCAGTACAAAATTTTTAAAACATACGTGTAAAGAATTGTATGAAATCTTGGGAATATCAACTCTCAAGGCAAAATTTTATTAGAGATAGGATAAAGTGGAGAAAATTAGCAAATTAGTCATGCATTTTGTTATTATTATTATTAAGATATACATGTATAATTTTTGATTTCTGTATATAGTTTTTCGTTTATTATTTATTTGTCATTGCGCATTTTAGGATGATATAAAATAAATTAAAAACTTGTTAATATTTATTATTGTTCGTTAATAAATACAGTAGATTCTTTTTAGTAGTTTAGAATTTAGAATATAAAACTTGCAATCAAATACACCATTTGATGGAATACACGAAAGGCCATTTGTAGCCGAATTTCAGTCAAGTTTAGGTGTGTCCGAAAAGTCAGGCGCATATTTCTGAGCATTTTACTAACCATTGCTTTTAAAAGGGAAAATACCAGACTGAAAGTAATTGAACTTCATTTATATTTTTAAAATGAAAAATTTTGAATATTTAATTTCTCATAATCAGAAGCCATGGCTTCTGATTATTCTTGCAATAGAACATGACTTTTCAAACACGCCTACATTTGCCTGAAATTCGGCAACAAATTGCCTCGTGAGTGACGGCCATTATTAATATTCTACAAATACCCTATGATGCACACAACAAAAACTGAGCAATGCCCAAATATATAGAAATGCAAAAAGCAGTGCTTTTAGGAATGACATAGAACAATGCTTTCAGCAATAAATTGCGAAGTTCAATGTGCCGACATGCATTTATAATTCGTAAGAATGCTACAGTTTTATTATAATTTCTTGACAACAGGATTAACTTTCAATGATATGGATTTAAATATGACTTAAAATCAAATCCGTCCAATAAATACTTTTAATATATCCATGTAGATTGGCAGTTAGTTAATACACCTCCTTGGCAGTCACTTTTATTTTGTTTACTTAATAGCTTAATTATGAAAGGGTGAAAACAGTCATAAAAGTTGAATAAAAACCATTAGTTGAAATTAGCCAGCCACGGTACTTTCATGAATGGAAATAGCTTGAGTGCCTAAAACGTAAACTCGTACTTTCTGTAATGAAGTTAATTAGAATATGCGAATTTTACATTTTTAAATTTCTAACGTGCTAATTTTTAATTAAATAAAAACTTTTTCATGTTGCATGTAACATAAAATTATTCATTTTGATATATTAGTGCAATTTAGATTTACTATGTAATTAACGCTCAAATGAAATTTTGAAAAATGTAAAATATTTCAATTTTAGCTAACACCATTTGTTATCTTTTAAAAACTAAAATTATCGAAAAATAAGTCCATTAATGATCTCATTTTATTTGTGGAAGTGGTACATCTAATTGGAAAAAAAAGTTCAGTGTTAGCGTGTTATGTTTAGTACAACTTGTTCAATTGCTACCTCAAGTCTTGCTGATTTTTTCATGCAACAAATGATCAGATTTCAAAATCATTTCAACTGTATTGCATTGATTTATACAAAATTTAATAGCGATACTATATTGCGATCTGATAAGTTTTCCACGTTTTCGCGATTTTTTTATCTTATTGCTGTTGCATAACCTAGTCTACACACGTATCAAACTAAAACTGATTCTCAATGAAAAGAATTGTTTACGTCGTTTAATCTGGTTTATTATCAAAAGTTTGGTAATTGAAACTAGGGCATTAATGTCGTCGCTAACTGTTGACATTTTGAAAACAATTACGTTACAACATGAATCCATTGGTATTACCATGTCATCCTCATAGTATTTCAAGTATGCGTCGAATATCATCAATATTTAGGCAAAATATGATATAAATTTGGCGTGACCAAGCGTTTATCAAAATCAATAAAAGATATTTGTCAACGCATACATGTCGTAGAGTACTGCACGATGAGTAACCGTTGCACAATTACTATGGTGTGTAATTCCTTCATGTTGGTGCTCGGAACACACCCGTCAAATGCATGTAAAGCGTATAAAATTGGTGAAATAAGAGAATTTAACAAAGTCATGACTGATGACGACACGTGGTAACTATAAACATATAGGAAAATTGCATTCAGAAATGATCGATTAGATTTTCATTTAATTAAATTGGATAATCGAATTTTTTAATTATACAGAGAAACTTTTATATGCTAATTGCTGACAGTTGATTGCATATAAATTGTTTCACATACACTGGACATTGCTTATATACTTATTTGACGAGACTTCATTGTTCCTTAATCAATGGTTTTCAATGTTATTTCTTAATTTTCTGACCACGCTTCCATCTTTTCCAAAAAAAATTCTAGAATACATAAGCAATATATACAAATATTAAAAATTCCACTTCTTGAATATATTTTGTGCCCTATGGAAGATTCGACGTCAAATTGATGTGAACAAGCACTTTAATACGCCGAAACGTTGAACAAGGATCTAAAATAACATTATTGAGGAACAATTAAGTCTCGTCAAATAATTTTCACCAAATACATGCACCACTTGAAAATGCAAAATATTGCTTACCTACGTCTGTATGTTTATGAAAACAAACTTACTGGAACAAAGTAGGCAACAATTTATGTACACAAATTATGTAAAAATTCATGTAAACAACTGGCAGCCATTAACAATAAAAGTTCCTCTATATACTGTATTTCCTCCAGTGTAAACGGATCAAAACTATGCTACAAACTGGATCAGTATCTGTGTAACTAATATGAGTTTTCACAGAGGCATTATAGGGAATTCGCATAAATTTGACAATTAAATTAGCGTTGATGTGTACAGACATGAACGAAACCAATATTTTTGACATTGATTTGTCCACATACATTTAATCGTAAGCTGTAAAGTGTATATCTTAGTCGAATATACATGTAATTGGTAGCGTTTAAAGAATCATAAAGTTCTAGCAAATAAAATGTACAGCGAGTATGGCGTTCTAAGTGAAACGGACTGTTAATCGTTCGAAAGTTTTTTATTAGAAATACCAGATGTTAGTTAAATTTTCCGAGAATATTTATCATTTTTTCCACATTTTCTAGCGTTACGCTAATATTTCAAAATCATATGTAGTGCTTTCCGGCGAATCTGTTCAAAATTAAAATATCCAAATGTTGAAAAAATATCGAAGTTTTAAACACAATGTGTTATGTTTTGCATCGATAACAGTTTCAAATTCTACACTCGTTTACGTGAGTTACAATTTGGACAATATGTTTAAAATGTTGAGATATGGAAAATATTGTATTTTAGCATCAATAAATTAGCTGTGTATACAACCCAATATAAAATGTTAAATGGCGCTGCTTTTACGAGAATTAAATATTTTCTATTTCAGTTTTCATGAGTATAGAGTTTCATGCCGTTGATCTGAAACATTCCTTTCTGTTGAAAAAAATACCAACGTTGCCCACTAGATGGAGCTGAATGACGTGGGGAAAAGCTGCCGTTTACTGATCCAAATATCCTATAAAAATTTATCGCTAACGGACCACGTAGGCCAGACAACGTGTACCATGTATGTAATCATATTATTATTGTATAATAGTTTAAAATCTTTATCGGAATGACATCACAAATTAAATATGGTAATGAAATTCATAATACCTAATCACCTCTAAAATAGAAATGATATCAGATGTTGATATATTTCACGCTTGATATTAAAACTGATAACTTGTTCCGGCGCTTATCAATTTTATCTGATTTAATCATTTCCAGCATTTTTCTCGTTATTCTATTTCTTTAACACTTAGAAACTGTCCAAGTCAATTTGATAAATTTATTGCAATTCATTATCTCCACGTGTCCAAATTGAGTCATGTTTGGATTTGTCATTATTTAATAATATAGATTCAGTATAAACAGCAACTGAAATATTTTTTTAAATAAACGTAAATACTCCAGCGAATTTGTCGTTATTTAAAAATATTGATTCAGTATAAAACAGCAACGGAAATATTAAAAAAAACACGTAAATATTCCAAATTTTAAAAAAAAATACATAAATTTTCAAAACTTCAGTGTCAAAAAATCAAATAACTCTCGTTTCCCTTAATGTCTTTTTTAAGGAGATACTTCCACTTTTGTTTAGAATAAATTATAAAAACATTTAAAATTAGAAGATGAAGTGAAGCAGCTCTGTACGTTTTGAAGTATTTTTAAAGTTTTAAAATCACATGCCTATTGTCTAATTTTCTAAACTGTATGATTCAAATCCTAAACTCTAAATCAATTTCAAATTTATGCGCTATTGCACCCAATCTAAATTTACTTAGTAAAACGTGACCATTTCTGATTAAAAATAAAATCATAATTCTGATAGCCGTCATAGAAACTTATCCAATTAGGTTTGGTTAACTTGCAAAAAATGTTTAAAGCATTATGTTTGATAATATTGCAACATGAATTGAGTCACTGTGATTGAAGTGATACATTGTATTGATATCCATTTCACAATCAAGATTATCGTCATGGCGTATTTTGATATATAGCTTGTCGACCAAATCTTCGCATTCAGTTTTATTACATCTTCTGACTGCTTGAATACCAAAAATCTACCTGATATGGTGGTGGAAGTCTATTATATACAAATATAGAACCACCTTAATTTTATTGTATGAACGTTGCATCTTCCTTAAAAAATAGGACCAGAAGGATATTTCGAACGGAAATTTGCGACTAGGAAATTTTACAACTAAGAAAAATGGAACATTTCAAATTTAGTGGTCATATGAAGAGGCACAGGAACCATCATATATGGACAATTTGTGTCGTTTTTAGCCTTGTGTCTACTATCGCAGCTGCTCACGTGCAACCAAATAGTAAGTTTACATACTTTTCCTGTTAATTTGGTTAATTGTACATTGGTTATCCTTTTTTATAGGATTTTTTTTATACATGTAGACCACAAAAGGATAAATTAAGAAATGAAAATATCATAATTTTACTCTTTCCACGCGTCAATTATTGATTAATCAAAATTTCAATTTGTAACTTTTTCATACATTGATCACTAGATGCCGCTTTTATAAAGTACATGTAGTTTATTTGGCCATGGCTGGGGAATTTGAAAACGTTAAACTAACAATTTCTAAGTAAATAATTTTTCGAATATATTATATTTTATGACTAAAACTATCTTCGAAATTTTTTCGAAGAGAATGGACCACTAAGACACCCTTAAAAAACAACTGCATGCATGCTATTCTCATAGTTACAGACAAACTTTGGAATATTTTCCACTATCAATAATTAAAAAGGTATAATTGAAAAACAAACATGCCATGAGATAATGTAAACTTTTTTCTGTTTCACGCAATTGACGACGTAACAAAGGTCGGCGTTGATATTTTAGGAATGGCCTATCTTATTTCTGAGGGATTGCATGCATTTTTCAAGCTTGTGTCGTGAGGCTGTGTGCCAGCTGCAACATATTATTGTTACAGACTACGGCTGCAGCAGAATTATCATTTCAAACCAGTTTACATCTTCTAAAAAAAAAACAATTTTTTTCTTAATATGTTATGTTATTTCTATTTTGCTGTAATATAAAGAATGGCCCCCATAAAGGGGGAATGGAGGACAGGGCTCTATCCTGGAGACCCATTATAAGGGTGGGGTCCCGGCTCGGCGGGTCCATATAGTTTTTTTAAAAAATAAATATCGAATTAAACTGACTTATTTCATCCTAAATAGAGCAGAGCATCATAACCTTAGCGGAAGGTAAGGGGTCCACCAAACATTCTGGCCAATGCCAGCAGTAATTAAAACAAAATTCTATATATTTTAAGAAATGAATATGTGCATGGAATATATTTTCGTGTACGCTCGGTTGTACATTCAGTTGGCGACTCAAACTTTCCTAAAGTTCCATTTTGATAAATTTTCAGATTTTCCTGTTTTGGGTAATTTTTTTTCAAGGAACTGTCTTGAAAAATGACGAAATTATCTCCCAATTATGATTGATTATAACATAGGCGTGATAAGTGCCCAATTACAATAAAAACATTAATTTGAAAACAAGGATGCCTGTCTTCTTATACTTGTGAAAGTTTGGCTACAGTGATCTTTAGAATCGCTATCTACAGTCTTGTCACTCAAGCATGTGTTTTAAATCAAAAAGCTTTGTAATCTGTTTTGCTTTGAGTGCATCGATCAGATAACGCACCTGTTACTACAAATTGTAGTACAGTTGGCCAAATCTATAAACTAGTATATTTTAGATAATGTTTTAGGAATTGAGTTTGACCTGATAAATTTACCCTAATTTCTCCTTGCATAACTTTGATAAAGCTTTCAGTAACTGTAACACAAAGATAGGCCTACTAAAACAATCAAAATTCATAAAAATCACACAGATGATAGACTGCTTTGCGTTTATTTGTGTTATTCATATCTGAAATCGGCTAATGCTCCAATTTCGTTGCAGGTGATATAGAATTTTCGAGTTTTTTAATTTCTAATGACAATGTTGGGGATTTATCAGAACTTGTCACAACAACAACAACATCCACTCCACCCACTACAACAACTCTACCCACTACCACTACAACACCCACGACAACGACTCAACCGACGACCACAAGAACTGTACCTAATACTACAACTCCACCCACGACCACAACGACTGTAACCACAACAACAATAACAACAACTCCAACCACTACTACAACTACTCCACCCACGACAACAACGACTACACCAACTACAACGACTACACCCACTACAACAACTACACCCACAACAACGACTACATATACTACAACGACTACACCCACTACAACGACTACACCCACTACACCTACTACTACAACTACTCCACCTACTACTACAACTACTCCACCTACTACTACAACTACTCCACCCACGACCACAACGACTGTGCCCACCACAACGACTGTACCCACTACAACGACTGCACCTACTACAACGACTACCCCCACTACAACGACCACACCCACTACAACGACTGCACCCACTACTACAACGACTCCACCCACGACCACAACGACTGTACCCACTACAACGACTCCACCCACCACCACAATCACTACGCCGACTACTACAACGACTCCACCCACGACCACAACGACTGTACCTACTACAACGACTCCACCCACCACCACAATAACTACGCCGACTACTACAACTACTCCACGCACCACCACAACTACACCTCCACCTACAACAACTACTCCACCCACGACCACACCCACCACCACAACTACTCCACTCACCACAACTACGCCTCCACCCACCACAACTACGCCTCCACCCACCACAACTACGCCTCCACCCACCACAACTACGCCTCCACCTACCACAACAACGCCTCCGCCCACCACAACTACACCTCCACCCACCACGACTACGCCCACAACAACGACCCAAGCCACCACGACTACACCCGCCACTACTACAACTACACCGGCAACAACGACTGTGCCCACCACAACGACTTTCCCCACCACTACCACAACGGCAGCCACTACAACTTCAACTTCACCCATCACTACAACAACTGCACATACCACAGCAACTGGATTCACCACTACTACTGCACCCACGACAACTTCGCCCATCACTACAACGACTGCACATACCACAACAACTGGATTAACCACCACCACTACTACTGGAACCATGACCACTTCAACACCTGCTAGCACCACTGAAGTTTCCCCGTGCAGCGTGGATGTAGATATTGTTGATAGTGGCTGTGAATATGGTTTTTTCGAGTGGTGTGTTACTGAGAATGGTAATAATACTTGCGACTGCCTTCCTGGATATATACGTAACGATAGTCAACTATGCGTCGGTAAGAATTTCCAATAAATATTGTACTTATTTTATACTTTGAGCCAAGTCACGTGATCTTATATAATCTATGCTTTGCACACAAAAAAAAATTAAAAATTAAAGATATGTTATGAGATTGACGATTGATAAATTACTCTAATTTCTAATTTCTCAATCTTTATTATTGGGATATTTAGAAAATGTAGTTTCATGTTAATTAACTTTACACATAACATATGTTAAAAAGGAATTTTCTAATGAACACTACATGTATAAGAGATTGATCTTCATTTTTGTTTTAATGTACATTGCTTATTTTCAAATTGTTGTGTTGACAGTAAATTGACAACCACTTGTTTGATCGTAAGTAAAGCGTTACCTTGTTTTATTGATGCTGTCGTTTTTATGTCAACTTAAGTTAAAAATCACGTACAATATACAGTAAATCTTATTGAATGTCTCCCAGAATCGAATGTATATTATTTTAATTAACACAAAGTAACTTTCTTTTAGTGCAATGTATTCGGAAATTATACTTTAAAAATTCAATTTATGATAATGAAGGCTGAATCCTTATTTTTTATAATTTTAGCATACAATGAATTTCAGTTGAATTTCGCCATTTATCCAATTGACGAAATTCCCACTAAAATAAGAGACGACATATGTCCATGGACTGAATCAGACATTAGTGATTTTGTAAGTACATGTAATATACAATTAAAATGGTCGTGTATTGATTTTTAGAATTTCATCATTTCATTTTTTTCGTATAATAATTAAACAATAAACCAAGATTATTGATTTTTGTAATATAAATAATAATTGAATAATTGATAAGACAAAATTAGCAATAAAAAACTTTTTTAGAACGTTAAACAATGTGCTCAAAATGTAAAATTCCTTTCAAGCATTATATTCGCAATACATTATTTTTTTAACAGATGCATTGAAACACGATCTTAAAAAAATTGAACATGTTGCAGGTTAGAAACCCGATTTCAGGTTTCGTTATTTTCTATGAATAATTTTGGGAACACAACATGTCAGGTTAATCCCACGTGACTGTAGAAATAGCAAAGTCTGAGAAGTGTCTATTTTTAAATTCTCGTCTAGAATGCATATTTTAGAATTATTTGTTAGAACATCAAACACATTAATAATGGATATTGTTCTTTTGAAAAGCAACAAATTGTTTTCTTCAAAGACATGTTTTGATCTTCAAATATGTTTACATGTTTGATGTAAACTTATTTACATCTTAAATTTTATCGAAGAACACACAATCTTAAACATTCTTAATTAAATTTTAGCGATAAACTTCCAGGTGGTCTTTTAAACATTTTTTGTGGAAATAACGGTATCAAGTCTAATCAAGATGTCCTTCACGTAGTTATAATTCCTGAATTTATTTATCGTGATTGATTGACTTTGATCAAAGTCAAGATACTCCCTTCTCTTGAAAAGCATATAGAAAGTGGCATTTAATTATACTGGAGACCAAATGATAAGAATGGTCACAAAATAAATTAATTTGTTTATTGATATACATGCATGCGTAAAACCAATTACATTTCTCTTAAAATATGAAAAATGATCCTATTTTACTTCTTTTCAGGTTTATGAAACTCTTAATAGTTCCACATATGGCCCCGATTATATTGATGATATCACCAATATAACGTGTTTAGCAAGCCAAAACACGTGGAATCTCACAGTGTTTATCAAATTTGATTCTGATGTTGCAACGACTGAAGACAGCGAACAAAATATTGCAAAAATATTTGATGAATCGACTGAACATTTAGATGGTTACGCAATTTCTCCAGGATCCGCGTCTTGTTCATACAGTAAGTTGAAACAACCAACCACTTTTACTGTAGTTACACATATGATTGAATACATGTATATATATTATATTTTAAAATCCCCATAAATAAATCCCAATTTTTGATGGAATTATTAGAAACTTACAAGTATGACATCACGAATATGGAGGAATAAAATTGTAATCAAGTTAAATTCCAAAGCGTAATTATATTTATGGCACTAAATTATACACATCGTTTATAATATTCAAAATATTAAGTTTAAAATTTCCGAGAATATTATAATGTCCAATGTTCTAACTTATGTTAATATGTTGCAAATACACAATTAATAACTATGTACTGTATGTGCCCATTACTTCATAAATTTATTACGAGCATTATTTATAATGTCCAATGTTCTAACTTATGTTTATATGTTGCAAATACAAAATTAATATCTATGTACTGTATGTGCCCATTACTTCATAAATTTATTACGAGCATTATTTATAATGATAAAAATCATAAGCAAATGTATTATGAATTTATCAAATTCGTTAAATTAAGTCTAAAAATGATTTCATGTATGCATACCAAAAATTTAATAAGTAACTTTGCAAGTTAATTTGAATGAGTGCGAGAGTCACTTTTGATAAAGCTCCCTTGAAATGCGTGTAATTTATGTAAATACATGTTTTTTGCCTTGCACACGTTTTGTTAAATTAAATTAATCAAAGAAGTAGTCTGATTAAGTGCAATCTGAAATCCAAAATAAACTTTCTTGCTGCTAATGCCAATAACCTGTTCCTGTGATTTTCGCTATTAATAAAGTCATCAATTAATATTTTTCGTAGAAAGCAAAACCTGCGACGAAATTGATGCTGCCTGCTCTGATGAGTCTGAATGTACGGAAGCGGTTGGAAGAACAGATGCTTTCTGCTCTTGTAACACAACATCAGTGGACCCTTACAATTTTAACTATTATCCTTTGCCTGGTATCGTTTGTTTGGGTAAGAAATGATTATCAACAGCGTGCAACTGCTGTGTTGATTAATTGTAATAGTTTATATTGCAGATTCCTTTATATTTTGTTCAATGGTTTCTTAATTTTTCTTAAGAATATTGTGATCCACCGTGTCACAATGATGGCCAGTGCCGCCCTGAGGAGGACTTCAAGGATACTTTCTGCCAGTAGGTCCTTTACTCTGTTTCTCCTGTTATTTTTTAATAAATCTAGCAAATTATTTACACTTCGCATTGTTTATTCCAGTTGCCAGTCCATGTATTATGGAGAGGGTTGTTCTCAGAGCTATTATCCTAGTAAGTTATAACTATTGAAAGGACTAGACTTGAATGTCGTAACACATTTTTATACATGTTAATGCTCGGGAGGGATAAAGTCCATGAAAATATATGCATATATTAATTATGTTTACATGCATTACAGTTTAAGCAGTTTGTGAAACGTTTAACACGATTTGCTAAGTAATATCTTTAAAATACCTTGACGATATAAATTCGGTGGTCAAGTCTCTTTGGGCATATTTAGTCATATATACCGGTACATATACTAATCATATTTAAATAAAATTTATTTCATGCCTTGCAAAGTACAGATAAATTTGATTTGTCCTAAGGTTACTTGACATTTGTTTCAACTGTAGTTTGGTATTATAAATTTTCAGCATGCATTTTTCAAATTTACAGTGTAAAATAATTACGAGTAACCGAAAATATCTGATTTGTAATCTTAAAGTTAATAACAAATATTACAAGATTCCATGACTAATGAAAAATTTGATAAATTGTGACCTTTAGAAATACACGTATAAAGGCAGAAACAAACGAGCAATTTGTTGCCGAATTTTCAGGCAATTTTATGTATGTTTGAAAAATTCATATTTGTTCAAATTGTTGGATATAAGAAATCAAGTTTTTTAGAAAACTTCATTTTTTATATCCAACAATTGTCAAGTAACGACAAAACAGATCGAATTTTACTAATCTTATAACAAACATCACAACGAATTACTTCTCATAATATCATTTAAAAAATTCCTATTTTGTAAAATTATCGAAAATATCCAGTTGATATTTCGGACACGCCAAAATCGCCTAAAATTTGACAATAATTGTTAAAAAAATTTACAAATAGCAAGATTCAAACAAGTAAGATTGCATATTCCTAAGCAATTAAACCTGATTTTTCGGACTCGTTAAAAATCTTTTCACTTTCATCCATATTTATGTATATGTATTCAACCGAAACATTTAAAACCACGGTACGAACAAATACCGTATTGTAACATTTATATATCTATTTCAGTTATAATTGGCGCGTCGGTTGCAGGAGGGGTGATCATTATCGTGGGAATCATTCTCATCATCTATTTCCAACGCAGAAGTGTGGCAAAGTAAGAAAATACTTTTATCTAATGAATAACCAGAAATTATAAGTAAACATATTTAGTTAAGTTATAAGTCTAATTTTATGATGTAAGAAATATGAACGTTGGGAATCAAGAAACTGATGGGGAAATAGGAAAAATAATTTTCTGCATTATGGTGTTAAGGAAAAGATATCCAAATTTGTGGTAGCAAATTTCGCATAAAAGTGAATGGAAGATGGAACCCTTTTTTAAATGCAAAAATTAGACTGATTTTTGTGGAAACCGTTATTTGTGCAGCAAATAAATTACCTTTCTCAAAATGCACAATTTTTTTTAGAAAATACAATAAACGAACTGAGTATAAGCTTTATGAACTGTTGACTGAATACACTGTAAGTCAAAATCAAGCGGTTGGAACACAACTGAACATGACTGAACGCATTTTTGGAATACAACATGCATTCCAAGAATGAATTATTGTGTTCCTTATCAAAAATGCGTTCCAAAAATTGGATCAATTCTTTTGCTAAAACGTCTTCTTGAAGGAATGCTTCCGGTCAGAATTTCTGGCGCACATAAGGAAATATATTCCGAATGAAAAAAGAACATAAATACGCCAATGTTTGTAGAACCATAAAATGCAAAATGCATAAAAAATATGAAAAGTGACCTGGAACACTATCTAAGGAACGCATATACATCGGAACATAAAACGCAAAATGCATCAAAACTATGAAAATTGACTTGGAGCACTTGAAATGGCACGTGCATGCATTCCATTTAACGCTCTATCTTGTGTTATTCGTCTATATTTATTAATTTAAAAAAAATACGGAAAAATGTGAGAGATTTTAAATTTGTCAAATAAAGCAGACATTTCTACATTGCATTTATTATGCATCCAAGAGCTTATAGTCTACTGTCTACCCACTTAATTCATAGTAAATGACAACGTCAGTTCTTTGATTTACTTGAAAGTGGGACAATTCAACAACAGGGAAAAATATCGGTAAGAATTATTATCATTAGCAGTTGAAAAGTTAAGTTAGTATATTTTACTGTTTGTTCACGATAGTAGTATAATATTGATTAAAAGCTGTCAAGAACTAAGAAATTGATATCCCGAAATTTGCTGCAAGCAGCATTTTTGCTTGATTTTTCTGGAATTTTTTCTGGAATTTTCTTCAATTCAAATTAACTCAGTACCCTACAATACCCATGTAGTACACATGTGTTATTTCCAGAAAAGAAAAGAAAAGAAACGAAAATGTTCCTGAATAGAAAAGCATTCTATTCTGATGATGAGAGATGTATACATCGTATATTTTTTACAGTTTGAATACAAAATATCAAATTTTAGTTTAAGTATAAATGGTACATATTAATGAAATAGTATAATTAAATGTGAAATATTTAAAAATAGAATTATAATATATGTATTTTGCAGTAGTTATATATACTTGTATAATAAATTTTAAAAGTTAAAGCATTTGTCTTCATTTTTCTATAGGAAAACATTTTTAGGAGCACTTTCCTGAGACAATTGGATAAAAGCACAATTTTATAACACATTGAAACACAATTGTTGCAGGAAAGTGTTCCGAATTTATTTTATAGGAACACAAAATCTTCATAGTCTATAGGAACACATTTATAGAAACAATAAATTAAACCACAATTAATATTGTATTTTGTGTTCCTGCAATATGGTACAAATAGGGTTTTAAAAATTGTTTTTTTGGGTTCCAAAATGCTGCAAATGACTTACAGTAAACTGAGTATAAGCTTTTTAAACTGTTGACTGAATATGCTGAATGAAGTTCCAGATTATTTAGCTTAAAATTAGAATAATAAGCAAAATGTTTTTATAAACAAAATGTTTATAAACAGTAGGAGGAGTCTTACAATAATTTACTTATTGGTGGCCTATAATACACATAATTTTACAAATTTTTAATTAAAATAATAAAAAAAATCTGAAAAACTGAACATAATGCAAAAAAATTGTGCTACCTTTTTGTATATAGTAGCGGGTTGCCAATGGGCTGGTTGTTTGCCAAGCCATTAGGGGTGAAGTGTTTTTTTTTTTTTAAAAAAACTAAGATATGTATTGTATACATATATTGTATGCATGTGTTAAAATGTATCATGTGTGGGAAACATACATGTATATAACATTATTATCGCTATATTACTTGTTTAGCATTAAATAACACTGATTTTAATGGCAGAATATCATGTTTATACCCTCGATGGGAGGATCTACTTTAAATGTTTGTGATATGAAAGCGAAAATAGATTAGTGCACATAACGTTTCGAAGTTTATAGATAATCAGCATAATGATAATCTATGTTGTATGATTGATTTATTACTATAAGTTGCCATGATTTTAATTTCTAGGAAGGAGTACAGTTTGGACTTTTTTGGATTTGAACAGAATGACAATGAAACCGCGTTGGTAGGAAAAAGACCAGAAGTTTCCATTTAAAAGGTAAATTTTAAGATGTTTGAATATATACCATTAGACTTAAGGACAATGAATAGTCTTGTCTGCTTGTCCAAAACTGGCTGGCAATTGTGACAGAATGACAGATTGGCAATGGTTATTTCATAATGATGCTATGCCAGCATTAATTTTCAAAGGTTAAAATATTACGTGACTTATGACAAACGCGTTCTGGAAATAGAAAATAAAAAACAAAAGTATACTATCTTCTGATAACCTCACATCTTGAAAAAGCACAAACGTATAGTGACTAACATATACAACTTTATCTCATTCATAAAAATAATCAGAAACCGGCCGTTTACAAGGAAAATGGGAGATCATGTCAGTTTAACACTTTATAAAGTTTACGAAAGGCAAATTGTAAACTCAGAGCAAGCTTTGCGATCATTTTTTCAAGCTATAGTATTTTTGTTAACTTTATAATTTACAGTATGTAGAACCGTAGTGCAACTTACAGTAGGCTATGTGTGCAAATAAAGAATAAAATATACCAATTTAATCTTACAGAATTCCAGGATCTCCTCTGAGCGGTCAAATTAGAGAGGTTGAATAATAAATCCAGGTTCAGAAATTATAAAGAAACAGTAAAGAAGAGCGATTGGACTTTAACCTCTAAATATCTTTTGTGGATAGTAGATTTATTGGATTGAAAACGCATTTAGGATATGGATGTATTTTAAAAGAGATTACTTTGCCTGCTTCAGAAAAAATACAACTGATATGCTGGAATTTAAATGAATACTGAATAGTATAAGCTCACACTGCCAAAACTGCCAATTTATGCTTTTGACTAATGAGCCTTCATATGATTTCTTATTTATATCTAAATGTAACGAATGGTTTTCATGCGATAGAATAAGTCTCATCACTAGTATCTACATGTACATACTCATGAAAACTATTATTATCAAAACGGGTTATGGTACAACATGTCCTGTCCTGCTAAAAATGTAACGAAAAATAAGTTATCAAACGCTGGGTTAGAACACTTGAAATAGAAAATTTAAATTTTAAGTTGTCAGGGCAGGCTAGCCTAGCAAATCCACAGAATTCATCATAGATGGTATTTTTAAACCACAGAACAAATTATTTTTTTAAGGTCAATGTTTAGCGTGTTTTTTGACATGCATTGCTTATTTCGATCAAAATCGCTGAAACCAACGTGATCGAATTAAGCGGCTTTCACTGCTACTACTATTAAACTAAAAAAAAATGGGTATGAGGTTCGCTGTACAAATAACCATGTTGAATAAATCAACAAGTGTTACTCAACATTTTTCTGATGGTAATTTACGGCGGACACCATGTAAGCGCGTTCAAAATCGGTTCAAGGGATGTTTTTGTAAACATTGGAGGTACTTTTATCATAATTTTATGTATTGGGTTAGTAATATAATGTCGCAGTATAGTAAGTGTTAAGAATTTATAAGAAATGATAAAGAAAAGAAGTACATGTTTTAAAGTTTTAAGAAACATATCCATCATTCCTCATCATTTCATTTTGAAACATCATAAAGCTGAGCTAGTTGAGACAGGTTTGAAGATGTTATACATTTTGTCTCAATTATAAACTTAGAAAAATACATGTACTATATAATAAAGATTTCCGGAACAAAATTGATCGCGTACTTCATTTATAGGAATAATTCTGTATCGAGCTACAATGTGTACATGTATATTTGTTGATGTTCTTGAGGCCCCTGCCGGCCTCCGTTACATCGATGACGTCACAGTTACTCAGCTGTTAGACGGGCTCGTAGACGGGACACCGGGCCCGTGCATCCCACACCTGTCCCCAAACAGCTAGTGTGCTGTCTGTATGCTCCATGGATCTTCTGACTTATGTGATCCAAAGGTATCATAACGTTCTGTAAATCTATGTTATTAGCAACAGTATCACGAAATATTGTCAAACAGGATTGCTTTTGTAAGAAATATAATTTCAACTTATAGGAAAATACCATTTTTGTCATGTTGATTTCTAATCTTCGGCAATGACAAATCCCTATCTGTTTACAGACTCGGGTACAAAATAAAAAAATTGCTGCGTTTGTTTTGCACCTGCATCTACCGTGCTGCATCATTGCAATTTGTATATCAGCTGGTGCATGCATGGTGATTAAGGTGTTAAAGTGGTTTCACCTGGTATAGAACTTTCGTAAAAACGTTTACCAAATACATGTATGTATTAAAATGTGCGGAATTCGAATATCATCAACTCAGTTGAAGCGTGAAATACCAATTCGGATTGAATTTTACGTTTTTCGCCTCACTTTTTTCTGCCTTTGGCGGAGCTATATATAGTCCAGTCTGAGCCCCCGAAGCTTGGTCATGGACGAACTTTGGAGACTGTTATGCAACTTTTGGTAAGCCTATATGTTTTTTTTTAATAAATATGCTTCTGCCATAGACTGCATGACGTTTTAATGGTATGATTAAGAGTAGGCCTATAAAGCAAATAAGTTCCTGTCCCTGTAAAGACCTATAAAAACGACAACATTCTCGGGAGTTTGTTCGGCGATCGGCGTCAGGCGTATTTTGCGCACTTTTTTTCCGCTTGATTAAACAACGACGTAGTGTAAAAGTACATACCGAAGGGATCGTCGGTCGAATAACGAGAAGTTTCCAGGTAAAAAAACAAAAAAACGGCGAGAATTTCAAAGTTGCGAAAAACGCATTGGCAGCCATGTACGAGTATCTTGCTCGCGATTTGCAAAATGGCGCAGCTCGCGTCATAAACATCGTGCAATAAAGGGGCGTGGCGTCGATGAAAGACGATAGGGTGGCGGCCTATGAAGGGCGTGTTGTTGGCAAACAAAAAAAAACGCGAAATTCAAAACCTAGGAAGAAATTTGAACATTATTGTAAGTATTTAAAATGTGATTTCCAATATTATCCCACC
>JAQGAO010002638.1:0-19003 GCA_034697705.1 Ommatoiulus sabulosus
CCGTTCGTTAATCACACGATTGGCGAACTGCTCGTTGATGGCTTCTTTGAACCAATAGTTAAATACGTTCAAAGCATTGGTGTGGGTGATTTGGGTCCCGCAATGAAGGATGGCTGGATATGCTTGAAGGTATATATATATAGTTGAGTTTTGACTTAATGAATTCATGGCATCTACGCAAAATGTAACTAACTTTTAATTACTGTATGAGAAATAACTAAATTGTGCGACAGCTACATGTTGCGCATTTAGGTTTGCAGAGTAAATCATTAAAAAATTAAGTTTCTCCATACTAATTTTAAAAAGAATGGCGCAAGTAGTGATGTGTTACTCGAAGGATTTTACCAAGAAACTTTTTTTTCGTAATGGTTGTCACAGTACGTGTATAATTGTAATATAACTAGAAAAACAAAAGACCACATGTTTGTATCACTACTTTTAAGTTTTGTACGAAAAAACACTCGCTGGCTGTGCATCATTCTTACTTTAGATGCCTTGAAATGGATTATTCTAATAAGAATTCTCATTATTCTTTGCATACTCGTGTAATTTTGGCAATTTTAGGATTTCCTTTTTCAAAGCAACATGATTCGTATAAAAACTGGATCGACCGGATACAAGGACTTTGGGCAGGTTGTGTCATTTAAGAATAAAACGTAAGAGATTTCTAGTGATCAAATTCAAGCTAGCATGACTTGTGATCAGGTAATGAAGGTAATCAGCAGACAATATAATTGGCAACATAATGTCGTTATTTTTATTTTTTTTACGTGTAGATCTCTGTCCGACTGGCCAAAAGGGTCGAAGTGCAACGAAGTTAGAGGATCAGGTGATGCCATCGCATCGACGTTTCCTCACTCAAATATTCTTTTTTACAGTACTCTATAACAGTTCCACCAATTTCCTTTTCAGAACTTGGAGTATTTCGTCCAAAACTGTCCATAGATGATAGATTTTACCTATTTATTGGCGAGTTGTGCAGGTAATTTTACCTATTCAATAATGAAAATGCATGTATATTGTACTGTATATCTTCTTTGCGCTTATAACTCGATAATTTAAACAACTGTTGCTTTTGCTTTTAAAAAGAGACCAAAATCCCTTTACATACATGTATGATGTATTGTGTATATCTTTTAAAAATTCTTGAGATATTCATGCCCATATATATACTTATGATAATCGTACTACCAGGGCACACATCTTGAACTGTAAATGGCACACAGGAACTTGAATCAGGAACTTGTGGCAGTTACTTGAGGAATTTAATACAATTATTTACATCGATTGCCTGAAGCTCAAAATTTTCTTATGACATTTTATTACGCTTGTTTCTTCATACTGCAAATGTATTCATATGCATGAAATCCGTACAAAAAGAACTTGCACAATTGCACAAATTGCGATACAAGTACTCGACAACGACAAGCGAAACTTTCATTTACCAAGCATGCAATGCATTTTTAATTTAATGTATTTCAAGATTGCCACTACATCTGGCTGTTGCTATATTCATTTCATGATGAACTTAATTTTCGTACATTTTAAGGGCGATTTTCTTCCGGTTTGAGAAGAAAGTTGAGCACTTCGGCATAAAGGCGAATCGCTTCATTCTTGACTCTGATGTCATGTCTAACACCAATCCAGAGTACGAATGCTTCTGCATGTCTAAAAACAACAAGTGTTGGGGAACCGGTGTTTTCAATATCGGCCAATGCAATTCCGGTAAAGTTTGCCTTCATCACTAGCGCACTCATAAACAGTTTTTTTTCGGAATATAAAGAGCGGTGAACAATGCGGTTTAAGCAAATTGCTAGAACAATTAAGTTTTCATTAGTCAACTGAGTTGAGCTTGTCAAAAGTGAATACGTACAAAGTCTTCAGTTCAATTCATTATAATCAGCACATACAATGCCATGTTGTTAGGAGGTTCCCTTTTGACATATTTCTTATATGTTGTATAGGCTGGTATTTTAAGGAAATCAGTAAAAATTCATCATTCTTTTGCCAGTTTTTTCCCCATTTACTCGCATAAACGATCAACGCTCGTATTTTGACTACAAGAAGGACTCCTAAGATGGCGACAATTTTGAGTTCTCCCATAATTTTTAGTGGTTGGTTTTTGTTCAGTTCACTCAACTGAACAGGGAGTAGAACTGAATGCTATAAAAAAAGGTCTGCATAAGTAGAAAAGATTTCACTGCATTTATTCATCAACTATTGTCTAAATTTGTAGCAATTATCAAACCTAATAACTAATATGTTTAGGTGAAACTTGATAAAAAAAGCCTGTGTTCATCGCAATTATTTGATTCGATGATTTAGTGCCAGTTGTCCATTCTCCATGGGAATTACAGTGATATTGGTTTTTAGGCACAACATGTTTTTATTCAATTAATGAATTTCCCATTTTTTAAACTTTAACATGCCAATTTTAAATTCCAATGATTTGTCTTTAATTTGAATGTAATGTATGGAAAATTTATGAATGTGAAATTAATATTTTTATTTATTTACCTGCGTTTTCTGATGGAAAAAATATTGAAAATATTAAATTTAATGCCTAAAACTATCTTCACAAAATTCCCATAGGCAAGGGATCACTGGCAAACCGTCTTAACAAACATTACACCAATTCAGTAATGATTTCGTCTTCATGTTCTTATATATAGATGTTCCGATTTTGTTATCTTTGCCCCACCTCCTTAACACGGAATATCGCATCAAAAATGCCATTGATGGACTGCAGCCTGATCCTGAGAAACACCAATTCTTTATGGACTTGGAAACGGTAAGCAATCAGTAAATCGCACATACATGTACTACAATTGTACTGTCGATTTTTTATCTGACCATTTAAACGCACTTTTTGCAGATGACTAGCTTCCCAATAAGAGGGACAGCCGGCCTGCAAGTAAATCTTGCGCTAGAACCTACACCAAATATTAGGTATCTAACAGGGATAATTTAATACGATTGGTAAAGACTAAAACAAAACAGTTATTAAAAAAATATGTTATTATTGAAGGATAATCACGTTGTGGGTAAAAATTCACTAATTTGTCACACACACAAAAAAAACTAAAAAAATGTGTTTACGAAATGTTATTTCGTATTTTCGAAAAAAGTAACTTATCATAAAATAATAACGTGTTTTCGGTAAGCAATAACGTTCGAAAATTGATGTTTTTCTAAAAATAATGTCGCTTTTTCCAAAGACTTGTCTTTTTTTTTTTAAAAAAAAAAAATGTATATTTCCTTTAAAAATGTGTGTAAAATTTTCGAAAAAAAACATGTAAATGCATTTTTAAATTTGAGCTAATATGTTGTATTATACCTACCGGTATCTAATATACATGTACAATGCATGTACAAGTACAATCATGCTATTTTCTTTAGTTTTTCTTGTACTTGCATTTTACGGATTATCTTGGAAGCACTACAGCCAAAACCGGATAAGTGAAAAGTCTCTTAGTCACGTATTTACTGTCAGTTTGTCACTAAACAATGATTTTAAAAAGAACACAATCAATAGGAACTAGCAATCGACGAGTTCCTTAATGGGAATGGCATTAAAAAGCCGAAGTGTGCATTTTGCAGTCGCTTTGATATACATGTGTGAGATTTAAAAAGAATCACCACGCAAACATTTTCTTTTTACTTACTGACATGACATTGTTAGGAAATCGAAAAAAAAAATTGATCTAAGTGGTCAACCTCGAGGATGGAGGAAATTTTTTTCTCTCTCCCCACCTCTTACCAACTTGGAAGATCCAAAATCCAACCCATTTGGGGAAATTCCCTGTTCCCAGAAGAAATCATTGAAAAGAATACACTATACTGTATAAAGAAATTAAGTTCATAAAAGGAGGGAATTGCAATTTTAGTCTGTAACTCAGTGATAATGTTCGCGATATGTTTCAGAAAACATTATTTTCTTAAATGGGAGGTGCACAAAAACGCAAGTTGACTGTGGTGCCACATACGACTGAGAATCTACTTGTATAATGTAGATTGAAATGCATGCTTTTCACTTATCTTGGTATAATTAAATACAAAAGGTTCACCTGGGGCCTGAAAATTTTTAACTTATCCTATTTCACTTAACACACTTGAGCATTAATGTTGATGAACATAATGTTTAGAATGCCATCATCAGTTATGGTCGATGAAGAGATTTTCAATGAGATTTCACATATTCTTTTTTTAATAAGCAATAGATCTTATTTAAAAGCTATTTACATAGTTTATAGTAGTCTTTTCAAATCTTGTTATTTCTTATTTTTCAAATTAAAACAAGAATAGATGCAAATTCACAAGGCTGTTTTTGTGTCACTTCTTTTATCTTATAATTTTCATTCTAATACATAATAACTTGTTTTCTTTATTAAAGGGAAGCGAACAATGTCCCGCAAATAATTTTGCCAATTATGTTCTTAAGTAACGTAAGTTTTACCTTATTCTTCACATTGTCTGTCTAAAGCCGTCCAGTGTACCTGACCGACATTTTCAATTAAATATTTTCCAGTCTATGGAACTCAATGAAACGATTTCAGCATTGTTTAAAGCTATGATCGTTGACTTGCCACTGGTAATTACCGATACGGTTCCAATGGTATTTTGGGGCCTAGGATACGTCATTGGTTTATGGGGAATTATGTGTTCCGTCTACTTAATGTTCCAGGTAAGGAACATATTTTATTCAAAATGAGTTAAGAGCGAAAGTCATCTTTACTAATTTACCTTTATCCATTGTTTCATTCTTCAAACTATATTTTCATTGACCACTCAATAGAGCTTAATTAATACTTTTTAGACTCAATTTTAAATTCACATTTGATCCTTTATACCAAAGTAAAAACTGCTTGCACAGGATGCTGCGTGCCTGCGAATCAACCTTGACACGTTTTTGAGCAAAATTTGTAATTTCATGATATGGTGCAAGAGTTATGGCGAATTCCAATTGTCCAAAAAGATACACTGGGATACTCCGAGTGTACAAATCGACTCTCATTCCGTTCCATTTGTCCATCGTGCATACTTGGTCGAAATCGGTGCACCCTACTGGACAGTTCCATTTGCCCAAAAAGAGTGCTCTTAGAGTACCCCGACTGCTCGGTTTCAAGAGCTAGGGTAGCCAGAGCATCCAACATGGCGTCATGAGGACGCACCGTGCCAAAAATATCACGACTTCCGGTTGTACTAGCTAGCCACTGCTCTGCCCTGGTGTGGACAATTGGAATTCGCCATAAGCATGAATGCAGAATATACTCTAAGCTGATGAAAATATTAATGGAGTCAATACTAACGCAGTATGCTATTAATCGAGGATATTTCAGGAAAACTGTTATGACATCATATGACATCAATATGACATTTTTGGTTTGTTTCTGCATAGAGGCAAATGCAGATGATCATATATGATAATGATCATGACATGTATCCCTTCAGAGGGTTAACATCTGTTTGTGGGATTTTTTGTAAAATAGTTTTAGGAATAAAATTAAATATTTTCTGTAACAAATTTGGCCGATGGATAACGATAGATAACAAATGTGAATGTCGCTTTCACAAGTTTCTATCCATTAATTTTTACATTAATAAAATCATTAATTGGAATATAAATTGAGATTTGAATGATGCAGCTTCGGAACTGATCTATTAACGAACGATGTTTAATTTTATTTTTAGGGGAAAAAGTCATCCGTTCAACCTGTCACTTCAAAAATTTTCGTCAAAAAGTTTGAACATTGAAATTGGTCAAAGAGGCGAGCAGTCACGAAATCGAGCACTTCAAACTTGAAATTTTACTTCCACGTGTTAATACACATTTATTTATGGCAACGAAGTATACCGTGTTAAACCATAGACACATATTGTATAAAACTATTTTAGTGGAATTTTAATGTGAGAAACGTAGTTCTTTGACGCACACGAGATTATATGTAGATATTGACGTGATATTTAATGAGAACATCTCACTTACTGAACTACATGTATGTTACCAATATTATTGTATCGCTGCAAACTCACTATTATCGAATTAAATAAAGCATCATCTGAAATTTTCACTATAAATATGCAATGTTGACTGATGTCAATTAATAGCAATAATATAATATTGCAAAACAATGCACCACCGTGTCTATGACAATTTCTAAGGTCAACTTTTGTTTAGCGTCCAGCCTGATAAAAAATCAACGTGATTGTTAAATTCTAACATAAACAATGTTGGATCCCAATAGTTGACGTTTAAAAAAAACATTTTCTTTTAATTCTAACAAACAATTTTGGATCACGATCGTTAAGATAGATGATTTAGAGATTTTCCTATATTGTTTTAAAATTTATGGTTAATTGTTTCATCAGTTTAGTATTCTTTTTAAATGTCCAAATTAAACCAATAGTATTGCAAAATCGGTTCAATTTTCCTGCTTCTCGAATCCAAGATGGCTGACAAAGATGCTTACGCAATGAATCCTTGCATATAGCTAAAGTCTCCTTGGCACAAAAAAACAGGAAGTGAGAATCAACGTACTCTTCTAGATTTCATCTCTCAATAATTCGAAAAGTTGCAATTGCATTTGTTTATGTTTATACAGTTTTGGCATTGATTTTTTTACCATTCATAAACCTCACGTTGATACTCGATCAACGTTCTTATAGAATAAATATCATAAAAGTAATGTGATGTACATGTACTAAAATCCCTCGATATATTCAGCTTACAATTAAACAGTTTCCATACTGTTGAAAATTGAATTTTGTTGGCTTTGCCAATATCATTCAGACAATCTTTGCCTTAGCATAACCGCTACATTTTATAAAGTATATTTAGTTTTTAGAAAAAAAACTAGTGATTCGTCGTCTTTCAAAGTTTGCAAATATTGTAAATCGGAATCACAATTTGCAAATTGTTTTCGCATAAAAAGAAATTTAATAGCTTTATGAATCATCATAAACCATTTAATCACACCAGCTCATATGCTGAGAGAAGCATTGCAGAGCATACTAAGATGTTCGGTTTTGAATACAATTTGTCATAGTGGAAAATTGAGACGCATGCTGATGTCAAACCTAAAATGAAAATGTAATCAGGCGTCGTGGGGAGGCACGAATGAAATGGCGACACCTTTTCAGCATTTTATGAAGGCATTTCCTCTTGGGCTGCATAAAATAACAAGCATTATATTCGCATTCAAGGTTCTATGAATGGGAGCTCGGTTTAATGATCAGCGCAATTTTAAACCTTCCAGTTACAATTTTGTGTATTCATCCGCGGATATTCTATCGGGAGTCATAAAACCAAATGGTAACAAGCCCACAAAACCTCTTTGTCCATAGTTACAACACAAACGTCACAACAGCTTTCAACCACTTAGCTCTCAGGTAAAACTGAGGAGGAAACTCTGGCGCGTGTGCACCAATTTCTTGAACCAACTTCAGCGATACGAGTAAAAAACACATCTATGGCCTTTTAAGTTCTCCTTAGAATAGCACCTAACAAGGCCAGCTGAGCATTTCCGAATAACTTGGAACAATTTTAAGTTTTCACAATGAAGTGCTGCGGTCCTACTTTTACTGTGGTAACTCTACTTGTGGCCTTTTTCATCTTAAGCGTTGGAATCTTTCTCGCGTTTTTTTTGCCAGGCTTCATTGAGGACGCAATCAGGAAGGTAAGATTGAACATTGGCATTGAGTAACTTTTAACAAATACTTTTATTGAAGTAATAATCCTTGTGAAAGTACTTGGTGGCTCTTGTGGCTGCTGGAAGTTTGTCAAAACTGTGAGGTTGCAAATGTCGCCACTCTAACTCACTGTGCTAACTTAGAAATGGTCAAAATATTGTTATAAAATTATACCGGTAGATGCACCATTAGAAAGAAAAAAATTGGAAAAACTACATGTAATTAGCAACTATAGTTGAACTTAATTAAATGCGTGTCAATATCGTTATATTAAAGAAATGTGTTTTTTCGTTTTTTTTTTTACAAACTATGGTGATTCTTTGAATTATAAGTGGATTATTTCATAGGATTAGAAAACCAAAATCCCCATGCTTTATAAATACATATCTAAAGATCTGAACAGTTATATAAAACACAAATCTAAAGATCTGAAACAAATTATACTGCTTTCTTTTAACAGAAATTGTAGGTTTTGTGCATTTTACTATGATCCTTTCTCTATGGATATTTTTCGATAATAGTTTAGGCCTAACATTAAATAATGTAAATATATCGCACATTTCTAAATAAGAAATTTAATAACTAGGAATTGTGAATGGCATCTACTTAAATTTATAGTATGTTAATTTTAAAGTAAATATAAACATTTTTAAACTTTTGCATGTGGTGATCCCTAGATGACACTTTCTGAATTCCAAGAGTGTTTTTTAAATAATTCCAAATCAACGCATGACAAATTTACAAATGTGAAAATCTCAAAGCCTATATAGTTATTTCCCTTTATTATTACTTTGAAAATATTTAAGTTTATACCTAAACTATCTTCGCCTTGTTTCCAATAATAACCATCTTAAGAAATTCGGTATTCATGTACATTTCAGCGGATTAAAACAGTGTTTCTAGCATTTACAGCACAGTAGGATATCCATACTTATAAAAACGCCCAATGCAATTTATTAGAAAGTTTCAACGAAGAGGAAAAGCAATTGTATGAGAACGTTTATTTACTTACAAGAAATGGTAATGTTCATTCGTCAAATTTATTTGACAGACCTAGGCAATGAAAAGCGTATTGACTGAAACGTCATAGGCTACATGTATTTGCTAAAACTTTACACCAATGCATGACGGTCAAATCCTCAAATTGCCACGTTCAAGGTTCTCATAAGTAACTCATTGCACATAATTGCTAAGGGATTTCCCTTGAGTCAGTATATCAAGGAATGAAAAAGCCAGAAATGGCTAGACCATGAGAAATGCAAGTATGAAATATATAACTAAGAAAGAGCAAATATTGATCATCCATTACCTAAAACAATTAAGAACCAAAAAATTCGCACTTTTACAATTATTTTCATTTGGCAATAACTTGAGCAAATATTTTTATTGGGAAAACTTGGACAATTGAATTTGCGATAAATGTTATTACTTGTAAATATAGGCCAAACTTGTAGGGAAAAACTGGTAATTTAAAACCGTGACCATGGGACAATAACAATCAATACAACCTTGTAACCACATGCATAGAAGATTTCTGTACCTCTCAATTCGCAACAAAATAACTATAATCTCGCTACAATGTTTCGATGCTATTTTGTTATCAAATTTCAGATTTTAATCTTATTTAGTAAGAGTTTGAAACTAGAAAACCTAAGCACTCTTGATGATGGCATTCGAGTAACAAATTATAATTAGGAAATCAGTATGAAATTACAAACCCAAACAAATGCCTCAGTTTGCATTCGCATAACCCCAAAATGAACCAGGGTAGTAATTTATTTTAGAAAACTATACAGTTTCTCCTTTTTGTGGTCGCATGGAAACTGTGCAACAAAAATCTATGACTGGAAACAGGAAAAATCTACATGCATGACAACGTGGAAATTGCATGAAATTGGCTAATACTTGTAGGCTTTAATTCGAATTAAATAATCAAAAGTCAAAAAATTTTAATTAGACGAATTCTAAATTTCTATCAACTTGGTAACGTCAAACATTAACATTGAAATTCTATCACAAAAGATTACAACACAGTACCAACATTTGCTAATTATGATATATTCATTTTCAGTTTCTGAATGGGCTTGACTACATTTACATATATATATGTAGACGTAGTCAAGCCCATTTGCAAGATGGCGTCTACAACGGTTTTTGTCGTCAATCGTTGCATTGTGAGGCGCTGTGTTCATAAATTACCCACTGAATCAATTGAAGACAAAAACGGTCGTTGACGCCATCTTGAAAATGTCACCGCTTTTCTCGCGTGTATTATTAAAGTTGTTCGGCTGACTTTTTCCGTTATGGCTTTATTTTCTATAGATTTATACAATAAATGTGATTTAATACGACAAAGTAGAGCTGTCGTCCATTTCGATTTTGACAGCCAAAAACTAGAAAGGGCGTATGGCAATTTTATTTGCGCATGAGCGACGGCCGTTTTAGTCTTCAATTGATTCATTGTGAATACAGCCTAAACCAGCTAGAATCTGGTTAATGGTAGTCATGTCTTTAGCTAAAGTGCCATTTTCTAAAGCACCTTTTATGGAGGTGCTTTCAGGGGCATTCTTAGTTTTTATGGATGGCCTTACCATTCATAAGGTGGTATGTTCAAACATCGAACAGCACATGCAGTGAGGGGCAGCTCCTAAAGTATCGGTACTCGATGGTTAATACCATTATAATAGCCTATTATCCTTTAAATGCATTTTTTGTTAATTTAAAAGTGCATTTTTGACCTCTTAAACTCGTTTTTCGCCGTTTATCAACGTTTTTTTGGAATTTCAGGGTCGATGGATCGAGCAATTTGGAGGATATCATATTTTGGGTCAAAATCGAAAGAAAGGAAAGGGTATAGCCTTACCTTTTTTTTGGTCCAAAAAAATATTTTCCGATTTAATCGATTTTAGGCTCGTTCGATTCGTCTCGACGAATAAAATCCGTAAAACTTTGAAAAAAACAGCGTAAAACGAGTTTAAGGGGTCGAAAAACTCGATTTTGGTCTCATTCGATTTCATTCGACGCCTGGATTGTGGATAACGTTGGAAAGACGACGAAAATCGAGTTTAAATGGTCGAAAATTTTATTTAAATTTTAAAAAAATGCATTACTTATTGAATACCTGCTGTTCGGGAGCTCCGCATATCATGTCCGATGTTTTAAAAATTCCGCCTTACGAAGGATAAAGCCATCCATGAAGTCAGTCAAAGCCCCTGAAAGCACTTCAATTATACGGCGCTATAGATAAACACGGCTCCATTCAAATACATTTATACAGTGTGCTGCAAAGGTCCACCCCTTGCTTTATTGCTTAGCATACAACATGCATATAGGCAATATTATTAAATGCATTTTTGACCTCTTAAACTCGATTTTCGCCGTTTTTTAAACGTTTTTGATAATCCATGCGTCGAGACGAATCGAATAAGCCTAAAATCGAAAAATTTGAAGAACATGATTTTTTTGGTCGAAGTCGAAAAAAAGCAAAGGGTATAGCCTTACTTTTATTTTGTCCTAAAAAAAAACGTTGTCAGATTTTATCGATTTTGGTCTCGTTCGATTCTTCTCGACTAATCAAATCCGGAAAGCGTTGAAAAGAAGGCGTTAAACGAGTTTCAGTGGTTTAAAAATGACTTTGAAAACGTATTTTTTCTATATTGAAATTCCATTTAGGGTACTTTAAAATCGTTTTAAACTATTTTTTCAAAATTTACCGATTTATTGGCGTCGATACGAATCGAATGAGCCTTAAATCGAACAATTTGAAGAAAATGAATTCAGATTCGAACTCTCCTCCTGGAAAGTATACAGGATACATGGAAAACTTTGCAAATACTCGAAAAATTTGGATTATTTTGCAAATTTATCCTCGGAAAACTCGGAATTTGTACTCAAAAAAACGCAGAACACACGTGATAATTGATAAAGTAATCAGGATCACTCTCGATGAAAAATTCATTTAATTTCCAGTGTGTTTCAAAACATCCACAAAATAGCAGATTATTTTATTAATTTGGCAAATATGGCAAGACCTACATTACAAAGTTTTCAAAAATTCCAATAATTTGCTAAGCATGCCTAAATGTGACAGCATTTATAGATCTGATATTTGAATGTTGTCGATTTTTGCATAAAACGGCCTGAAATATTAACATGCAAAATTGGCTAAATATTAACTCAGCTTGGAAAATTTCTAAATTTTATGAATTCAAAATTGTCAAATGTTCAGATGATTTTCATGCATTTTTTAACTTTTATATGTTAATTTTCAAACTTGTCATTAGGGTATAAATTCCGGGAATAAATTTTTAAATTTCTTCAGAAAATCTTTGAAAATATCACCTAAGATAGTTACGATATTTTTAATTAATGTCGTAATTTATACAAAAACTAGGCATTAGAGATGAGAACGTAACGAAATTAATACTTAGCAAATTATTACATAACATTTGACCTCCGGATTGCCAAAAAAGTTTTTTCGAAAAATTCTACAGACGAGTTTTCCGAAACAGATTTTTGGGCTATTTGACTCCAATCTGACCGATCTGTTAGGTTTTCCGCATAAAATATGCAAAATTTTCCATCTTTACCATGTAAAAATATGCAAAATTTGCCACGTTTTCTGTGTACGTATTTTCAAAATTCTCAAGGTTTACCGAGTACAAATTAAAATTATTTATTAAAATTACAGTACAAACTGTAAAAAATATTTTAACTTTTGTATACTGTTGATTTGGTGGGTTTGGTGGGTACAAAAGTTCGGGATAGCCAAAAGAACTTCTTGGAAAAATTCTAAAAGCGAGTTTTTCAAAACAGGCTATTTTGGGCTATTTGACCCCGTTGTGACCCACCAAATTTCGAAGAAGTTCTAAATGTAAATTATTTGGTAGATTTCATTTAAACAGAAAAAGTTGGAACCAGAAAGATGCCGCATATTATGGGCCAAGGTCATTATTGTATAACTAGTGTAGGCTATACGTGTATATAGGCCTACTTTTGATCGGTCAACTTTTGATTTTAAATAAGGGTGGAACCATTTTCCTCCTTGTTTCCAGCTTCCATAAAAAATTATTTGCTCCAATTTTCTCGATTTTCGTCTCATTCGTTTCCTTTCATGCCTGAATTTCGGATAACGTTGAAAAAAATGCAAAAAACGAGTTTAATTGGTTTAAAATGTCTTTTAAAATTTACCAGCTGTTCGGGAGCTGCACACTCAATGCACCATCACAGTCACCATGTACCATGTTTTAAAAATACCGAATTTGGAGGATAAAGCCATACACGGCCCCTGAAAGCACTTTAATTATGGCGCTTTAGCTAAATACGGCTCAATTCAAATATGCAGTTTGCGGCAAAAATCCATCCCTTTGGCTTTATTTCTATGGGTTATGCTTTTAAATGCATTTTATGAATTTTAAAAGGCATTTTTGACCTCTCAAACTCGTTTATCGCCGTACTTTCAACGTTTTTGTGAATCCAGGAGTCGAGACGAATCGAATGAGCCTTAACACGAACAATTTGAAGAACATGAATTTTTCGGTCGAAATCGAAAAAAAGCAAAGGGTTATAGCCTTACCTTTTTTTTGGTCAAAAACAAAATGTTTTTCGATTTGATCGATTTTGGTCTCGATCGATTCTTCTCGACGAACCAAATCCGTAAAGCGTTGAAAACACGGCTTAAAACGAGTTTATGCTAAGTCTAAAAATGATTTTGAAACGTATTTTTTCTATATTAAAATTCCATTTACGGTACTTTAAAATCGTTTATCGTTATTTTTTTAAGTTGATCGATTTATTGGCGTCGATACCAATCGAATGAGCCATAAATCGAACCAATCGGACAACTTTTTGATTTTCCAAAAAAAAAAATTATTTGCGACTATGTTCTCGTTTTTGATCTCATTCGATTTCTTTCAACGCCTGAACTGCGGATAAGGTTAAAATAATGTCGAAAAACGAGTTTATTTGGTCGAAAATGCCTTTTTTAATTTGAAAAAAAAAAATGCATTACCCATTGAATATCGCCTGTTCGGGAGCTGCGCACATGATGTCCGATGTTTTAAAAATACCGCCTTATATCCGAAGGATAAAGCCGTCCATAAAGTCTGGCAAAGCCCCTGAAAGCACTTCAATTATACGGCGCTTTAGCTAAACACGGCTCCATTTAGCAGCACATAACATGCATACAGGCAATATTATTAAATGCATTTTTTGTAATTTTAAAATGCGTTTTTGACCTCTTAAACTCGTGTTTTGCCGTTTTTTAAACGTTTTTAAGAATCCACGCGTCGAGACGAATCGAATAAGCCTAAAATCGAACAATTTGAAGAACATGATTTTTTTGGTCGAAATCGAAAAAAAGCAAAGGGTGCCTTACCTTTTTTTTGGTCCAAAAAAAAAATGTTTTCCGATTTTCTCGATTTCGGGCTCTTTCGATTCGTCTCGATGAACTGAATCCATAAAACGTTTAAAACACGGCGTAAGACGAGATTAAGGGGTAGAAAGATGATTTTGAAATGTATTTTTTCCCTAAATTGAAATTCCATTTACGCTACTTTAAACTCGTTTCACGTCATTTTTTCAACGTCTTTCGGTATACTAGCGTCGAGACTAATCGAAAGAGCCTAAATTCGAGTAAATCGGACAACTTTTAAATTTTTTGGGAAAAATTTATTAGCTCCAATTTCCTCGATTTTGGTCTCATTCGATTCCTTTCGACGCATTAATTGCGGATAACGTTAAAAAAACATCGAAAAACGAGTTTAATTGATCGAAAATGCCATTTAAATTTAAAAAACACATTATTCAATGAATAATGAATTGAGTTCGGGAGCTGATCACAATCATCACATGATGTCCGATGTTTTAAAAATACCGCCTTACGAATTTCTCGATGTTGATCTCATTCGATTCCTTTCGACGCCTAGAATCCGAATCAAGTTGAAAAAACGACGTAAAACGAGTTTAATAGGTCGAAAATGCCTTTTAAATTAAAAAGAATTCATTAACCTTTGAATACCGACTGTTCGAGAGCTGTACACATGCTGTACGATGATTAAAAAATACCGCCTTATGAAGGATAAAGCCATCCATGAATACTGACAAAGCCCCTGAAAGAACTTCATAAGATTACGGCGCTTTATCTAAAGACGTTTTTATTATCAACCAAACAATGACCCCATTCAATTATACAGTGTGCTGCAAACAGTAGTCCTCCCCTTGCTTCACTGCTTAGCATATAATATACACAGGTTATGCCATGCATTTTTTGTTTTTAAAATGCATTTTGACCTCGTAAACTCGTTTTTCTCAATATTTTTGAAATCTCAGCGTGGAGACGAATCGAATGAGCCTAAAATCGAACAAATTGGAGGATATCATTTTCCGGTCATAATCGAAAAAAAGAAATTTAGACTTTTACATCTACTGTTTTTTGGTCCAGAAATTTTTTTTTTTCCGATTTGATCAATTTTGGTCTCGTGCGATTCGTATTGATGAATCAAATCCGTAAAGCGTTCCAAAACACGGCGTAAATCGAAAAATGATTTTGACAACGTACTTTTTCCACGCTAATGATACTAGTACCGCTTTTCGGCTGGTTTATGTCCTCGGTGCCCGTGACATGACCAAGGGGCACCGCAGCCATCGAGGAACAACATAAAGCGCTTAGCTCGCTCTGGACATCATGATGTTAGTTTCGAAATCTTTTAACTCAGCTGCTCGTGTTTTCCATTGATCAGCATTTCTTAACGAGTAAAATGCTCGAGATTAGATACTGGCAAGTAAATATTTCCAATTAAAAGAACCTTTGTAAGAGAAGTTATATCCTCTTAGATTGTTTTGGTTTTGAAAATCATACCTGAGCGACTCTACTAATTTCCTCTCGAGGGACATGTTTCAGTTTCATAAACCTTTATTTTGAAAATAATTTAATTAAATCTACTTAGGCATGCCACTAGAAGACTGCTCCAAGTTGAAATGTTTGTCTAACGTTAATGAAATAATTTGCCTATAAAAGAAATTTGAAGTTCCCTTAGGCATTTATTAGGATTGACTTTGAGCGTGACTGTTCGAGGTAATCGGCTAAATTCAAATAATTTTGCTTATTTTCTATATTTCCATCGAGAAGGGTTACAGGCCTTTCTATACTAATCGGTGTTTGTATTTTCACTACTGGCATTTGAAAACCGCCAGTTGCGATTAAATAAGACGTAGCATCCGGGGGTTTCAAAAGTGTAACGACTCCTGATAATTTTTGGTTTAAGGCAAGCGAAATGAACTCAACATTCAATTTTTTTTAAAACGACACTTCTTAGGCCAGCATACAGTTAGTTGTTTCGGTTCAATAACACCAGGCTATTTTTCAGTTATATGACAACGCATGCTATTAACTTTCTCAACATGGAAATGAAAAACGATTAGTTGTGTCACTTTTGGAGTGTACATTTCTTTTAACCCCTACGTGGCATTTATGTTTTCAGTTAGAAAGCCAACCCAACAATTTAATACAATGGGATGTCTCCAATTTAAAGCTTTTTGCAAGATTCAAGTTTGCATTAAAAAAATGTCATCAATAGCCCAGAACGAGATTACAAAAAACCCAATTTTCAGTAAAACTCGCCATGCTTCATCATACAGTATTTTCTTAAAGAGTCAATAGATTTCCATCGATCTTATTTCTGAAACAACTGCTTAAGTTTCTTATTCATGGTCAATTTCTCATCTTAAAGTACTTGATTCCTTAACTAGAGAGTAACAAACCCGAAAATTGAATTTGAGAGAAATGGAATGGCAAATCTTTTACATTTGAAAGATGGTTTTATTTCGCACCGAACTCCTATGGTAATCCGTGGTTTTAAACCATTTTCCTGAGCAACGCGTTTAGCTTCTCTTCCCTGTTTCCAAAATCTCCTCCTTCGACGAAATGGTTGGTCTTTTTGCGCCATCCGCCGGTGGGATTGTTCAGCTTGAATGGCCACAAGAAATTGCTGGCTTCCTTGAAGTGACTGCCGGTGCTGAAGATCTCGTGGATCAAATCTTCGACGCAGATCAGGTTGAACTTGCCCAAGACCTTCTCGATGATGCCGTTATTAGTCAGAGCGATGCGCTGCTTGTTCAACTTGCCATAACCGCGCTTGTAGATCAGTTCGCGGACGCTCTTCAGGTTGGGATAACTGCAAGAAAGCAATAACTGTCATCGAAGGATCAAACTCACGAACCTTTACACATTTTTACACGGAATAAAATTTACCCCCAAGCGATGTATGGCTCGGCAATTCTCAACATGTTTATCGTGGCCTTGTTCAACTTGATGAAAACGCCGTTGTTGATCTGACGAAGACGCAGAAGCTGAAGAATCTTGCGCACTCTGGGGCTCACGCCATTGATACTACGTGGAAGAAAAGAACAATGAGACGGGATGGAAGGACCGGAGTAGGAGGTAGATGGCTAGTGCGGCTTATCTTACCCTCGGATACGCATGACGAAGGCCAGTTTGGGTTCGGCAGGAACGTAGAAGTTACCATTTTTCCTGGCCAACCTCGACAGCCGCAATTCGTCTCTCTCCTTTTTACGGTATTCATTGACGTAATATTCAGCTCTCTTGAAGATCAATCGCCTTTTCATACGACGCACCTAAAGTACAACAAATGGGATATTTCTTTGGCAGTGTACTCTCCCTGTGAAGCTTGCATTGAAGCTATCAAGTGTTTTTCGACTATTCAAAAATTGTTCAATATTTTTAGTTCAAGCCCACAAAGATAGGAACTTTTAAAACAAAACATGCTGACTGTAGGGTATTGAATTGAACTGACACGTGGTACAAGTACACGTTTTCACCTCATTGTCCGGTTGCTAGTGCTTACCCTTTTTGCCAAAACGAGTTTTCTGGCTGTGTCCGCTCGTTTTTCCACACGATTTTTCCTCTTTTTAAGCAACGTTTCTGGAACTGAACGCAATTTGTTGCCATCTTGCTTCTTGTTGCTTCCTTTGCTGCCCTTCGGTGCAGTCGTAGGGTCGGCTTTAGGCTCACTAAAACACGAATGATATATTAGTTTAGTCTGGTATTTTTAAAAGATTTTGTGCTCGGGTCAATCGAACAGTTCTCGCAAAAAAGCCATTTTAGGATTATCTAAACTTTGAATAAGCCGAACAACGGAAATTCTTAAACGTGCATGGGTATACCCACGTTTACAAATATCTGTTGTTCATAAAAAATCATAAAAATTCGTTCATCAAAAACGCGCTAATCGCATCTTCAAGCCATTTCGGTGATATTTCCGAACCAAATAGCAATAAAATACGAATAAATAAATAGGATGAAATTGGATTAAAATGCGATGATCTTACCTTTGCGACATGGCTGCCTACTAGTCCTACAGAATACGTCAAGCGCGTGCAAAACGAAACTGTGGTTATGGTTACTTCCGAAGTTACTACGCAGTATGCACTCGCCGATTTTTTGGGTGGCATTTCCACCCTATCCTGTAACATTGCGTTCGCAGCGTCATCTGGAGTCTAGTATGTATCACTACGATTAAGCCGCGCCTACCTACGATTCGTTTACGAGCGCAGGGCGTGCCTAAAATTGAGTTGATATCTGATAGCCGAGAGGGCAACGCTGCAGTGTTTTCCACCGGAATATCAAAGGCGCCGACACGGAATGCATGCATGTACTTATTCTACTTAACCATCAATGCTTCCGTGGGTTGACTAGAAATGTTGCGGGTTTTGGTTTTCTAAAAAAAGTTTCTTTGGAAAATTTGGCAGAAACATTTTCAGGTTAAGTTTCTGGTTTTTAGTTTTGGGTTTTTCGTTGGTGGGTACGGAGCTATCAGTAAATGTGCTGCCATACTTCTGTTCCACGTGGCTACTAGTTCAGGTGTACTCACGTACTCTCTTTTTCTCTTTGGCAGCTCAATAAAGACAACGGTATGTAAAATATCTTTAGTGTTTTGTTGTGGCATTTATGATGCTACCTAAATTTGACGATAAGAGAAAATGTTATCTATGACCATGTTCATATAAAAAAATTGTTTTGGAAAAAAACCCAATTAATACCTTTCGAGGACAACTTTCCACTACTTATATTAGCTATATATTATATATATTATATATTATATTAGCTATATATTAGCGCCGAATACCTCACCATCATCTTTCAGCTTACTTTACTTTCTGGGCTTCTGCCTCATGACTGGAAACTGGCAAATGTCGTTCCCATCCCAAAGGCCGGCAACAGGGCCGACCCCAGTAACTACCGCCCCATATCCCTAACCTCCGTCCCCTCCAAAATTCTCGAGCACATTATCAACTC
>JAQGAO010002639.1:0-18993 GCA_034697705.1 Ommatoiulus sabulosus
GCATAGTGTTGCAGAACTAGTAAAGCACAATGAAAATGGATTAGTATTTCACAGTTCTCAGGAATTAGCAAATCATTACCAGGTATGACATTTTTTATTTTTTGCAAAGAATTTTAAAAACAATCGTACATGTTAATTACATTGTCAAGAAGCCAAAATTATGTGCACTGTTATTTAATGTAATACCATACAGTGGATAATAATGCAACTTAATATTGATGAACACATGAAAGATACCCTATCACATTTTAAGATTTCTTTTCAAGGAGTTGCTCAGAGGCTTTCCAGACCTAGTATTGGGTAAAATCGCAACATTCCAACACAACTTGAAAGACTTCCAAAATCTCAAATGGGACGAAAGTTGGAACACACGAGCCTTGCATGTATTTCAATAAAGAGGTCAAGAACCCAGTAAGCATTACATATTTCTGACATTCATTAAATATCTGGAAGCGAGCATAAAACACAAATCGTTTCACAAAGATAAGCAAGTTTTTACAGTAAATTAAAGAACATTAATGCCAGAGTCGCAAATGACACCAACGGGCGTTGTGCCCATGGTTAATGATAATGATGAATGCCTAGGGTTCCCCTGACCTGGAAAATTCAATATATTAATGTTGTCATAATGCAATTCTTTTAAAATTTTCCCAATACAAATTTGCAAGATTTCCAGCCATTTTCTTACTTTTACAAATACAAATTTACATGCTAATTTTGAACAATTTTTAACAAATTTTCTTCGCTAATTTTCAAAAGTTTTAAAAATTGTCATTAGTAAATTTTGCAAAAATATTGAAGGTTGTCCTGTGTCGATTTTGCATCATGCAAAATTGTTGATAACATTGGCATATGTCAATTTTGGCATTGTCATTGGTCAGGAAAATTTAGGGAAATTAAAATTAAAATTTCTGGGGGAACCCTGATGCCAGAGTTTGCATAAATAGTTAGGAAAGCTAACATTTTGTTGAAACTACACGGTAGTGGGCTCTCTGTTTTACAAGACTAACAGTATGATGACTGTTCTTATGTTATTGAACTCGGTACAAGTGCAAATTGTGTACTTCGTACCAAATCTCGTCGAGCCCAGTCCACTTGTCTTTTTCTTATACACGAAACTAAGCTGTGCTTTTCACTATACAAGGACATCCTTCAACTAAATGGTCAATTTTCAAAGATACACTGAACTAGCAATGCACAGTTTTAGACATGCAGTTGCTATTTGACAATACGGCCTCGCCTGTGGTGTTTCTGAAAAACACTTCCCTTATCAATTACCTAAGAAACATCACAAGTATCCCAACTATTGATACATAATGTGGTTGAACACTGAATTTGTTGTCATTTTGAATTACTGTATTACTCCTCCACTTCTCCCCAGGCCTCTTCAGCTGGACAATAGTATTTACTGGCTAGACGTCCTTTGGTGGCAGCTGTTGCAGCCTCTGCAGCTTCTTGAAAAAGCTCAGCTATGGGATGAAAAGAGAATTTTTAAAATAGTACAGCATTTTAGAAATTGCAACATTTCCATTAGTAAACAAAATGTCAACATTTCAAATAGTCGCAAAACATGTGACCATATAAATACCTGCTCTGTTGGCATCTTTTTCAAGCTCAAAACCCCCTTCGAGGAACATTTCTGCTTGTCTGGCAATAATTTGGTATTTCGGGTCATACATACATCCATCGTAGTGGCCGCTTTCATCCTGATCATCCGTATTGGCAGCTTTACTATACCAATACACCTTCCAGGATCTCTTTCTGTGAAAAATAATTTGTGAAATTTTTTCAAATTGCATCATTATGTACACATTAAAGTAAAGGAGACAGCTTACCTTTCGGTGCCCAAATTTAGCCCGGTATCGTATGTCTTGGCAATTTGAAGCATAGAAGCTCTGTCTCCGGCTTCACCAGCAATCACCAAATAATCCACCCCTCGATTCAGGTTTTCTTCGCAAGCCTGCAAGATGGTTTCAACATACGTGAAAAAGTTGTACAATGGGACAGCTAGAATAGATCATAAAGACTAACTTGTAACTCAAAATCCACGAGGGTTTCATGAGGCAATTGATGATATATCCTAGCTAGGCAGATTATAGCCTCCAAATCCCCACAGTCTGCCGCACGGTGTAGATGAAACAAGGCTGCTTCTTGATCATATTTGTCATCTCCAGGAGTATTAAACCGACACAGTTCATGGTATTTTGCCAGATCAAGATGAATCTGGAAAAAAATTCAAGAACGTTACCCACGTGAAATGTATTTTTCTAGAAATCGTTCAACTCTGTTAACACCTGTCCAAGAATTGAGCCACCAGTTTTCCTTCCAGTTGCTCCAGCTGTTAAGCGACTTTTCATTTCCTGGTGAACGCAAGATGGCCTTGATTTCCTCGCTACCATTTCTTGAAATGCTAACCGATCTGTATCCTATCATTAGCAGAAAAAAATCAATATACTTGCAATGTGAATGGCTTGTTTGATTAAATTTCCATCCAATAAAGTTCAAGGAACATTAATGTGTAAAACTAAGTAAAAGCTTAACTCTCATTTTCTAAATTCATACTGATAAAAATGCAATAAAGAGATATTATTGGAGCAGAAGCAGTTATTAGAATTTCAAATACATAAAAAAGCAATGCTGTTATTGCACATGTTGTCATAAAAATTGAGCAAATGCACTTTAATTCCCTGTACTTTTACACAAGTTTTTTTTAAAATGATTACGGTGTGGACTTGACCTAGCGATGATAGCTTCAATTTTGGACAAACCTTAGTTACAGATCCACTTTCTGATTGGTACCTAGCTCGTGTCTTACTCTCAAAACCAGAATCCAAGGAAAGCGTTTCGTTATCTGAGCTCTTTGAGAATAATAGAAACAATGCAAAATTAATACTTTGAATAAACAGTTGGACTTATTGCTAAACACATTACATGCATTTTCTTCACAAAAGACATTAGACAAACGATTCTGACACATGAGTTAGACGAATGGTGACGGCTGTTAAGAGACTCCACAGATGACTAACTTCCAGAACGATGACGCACCAGTTCATGCCAGGCTGTACAGTTGTGCTCTGCAGGGGATATACACAATTCCTCTGTTCCACGGACATGAGTATCACTACACTGTCTCTAAAATGAAAGGAATTTTGCTACACTCGCTTGCTTAAATGCCATAAAACGATTACTTTATCACAAGGAACATGTATAGTACTGGTTAAAACTCTTCCAACTTACCATAAATTTGGGAGGTTCGGGCAGTGCTCTCAATTCTGAGGGAGCCAAATCAAATCCTGAGAGTCCTAGACTCTCACAAATGAAATTGCATTTATGGGAATGGAAGAACAAGGCTATTCCTCGACACCCAAGATTGCCATCATTGTATTCTTTGCCTATACAGTAATTGAAAATTCATTCTATTGGGGATTATCTCTGAACAGCTCGATATTGCAATGCTATTTTCAAATGCATTTCTATAAGAAAAACGTTACAAAACCACTTGCCACTCGCTGTATGAATTTGGGGATCAGTGTACAGGTCGCCAACACCTTGAATATCCACCACCAATAGTTCATGCCCAGAACGCTCGAAAGTGAAATGACTGAATGCCTGCACATGTGGACAAATAAGGAATTAAAATATTTCCAGGATTTATATACTAGATGCAGCTTTACCAAACTTGCCTGAGGTGTTTGACGAGATTTTTCATCTGTCACATAGCCAGAATTTGAGTTGTATTTAATATATGCACCCTCGATAAAATGTTCAAGATGATACAATGGCTTGCCTTCTCTTTGGCTAAATTCTAGAATACACACTTGCATTATATCCACCTAATATAAGAGAATGCCATCAAATGTAGACCCAACAGCTCCGACACACATTCCAGCATTAGCTTAAAAAATGTTGCCAAATAGCTTCCATTGGCATACCTTTTTTGGTGGATTATGGCGGTTGTACTCTTCCCCCCATAATTTCGCATCCATTTGTAGTCTGACATCCTCTAGATATACTTTTCTATCAACTGTCTCCATGTAACGTTTGCAGACATAATTTTGTGCAGTTTTCCAATTGTGAGCGTGCGAGAAGTTGGACAGTTTTTTTCTGGCAAAAAAGAGTTCATATTTAAGGTCCTCAAATAATTATTTAATGAAAATTAAATAGAAAACACTATGCTAATTGATTGCAACTTACAATCTAAAACACTCTCGCATTGCGCCATGACTAAACGGCTAAAAGAAAATGAACACCAGTTACAGGAAAGATAGGAGAGGAAATTATTATCAACCATAAAACATACCAATGAATACAGCACCAACAACCACCGAGGACCACATATTAAAAGAGTCCACATACGTTAACATGCAAGAAGTAAAAAGTGGCATGCTAGAATCAATTTTCAGAAGATATTTTGCACAGGAAATTGAAAAATGTCAAATTGACATGAATGCATTAATCAGAAATTGGTTAGATCCAAGGTATTCGTGCTAATGTCCAAATTTGAGAGGGGCTTTAAGTACCCAATACTGACGTGTGCACTCTGTACTGTATACTTTAACAGTTATTGTCCGAAACTAAAACATTGGTTGGTGTTAAAAAAAATTATAAATTTAAATGGTGATATTCGAGCTTTATTTTCACGTTAAATGGTAAACTGCGCAAATATGCCGAAAAGTGCACAGTTTACACATGCATAGTAAAATATAAACATTCGCGAAATTGTTCGAGTAAAAAATATGCTTTTGTAGATGTACATTGTTCAGATGGTTATGAAAAATAACAAATATTCATATTAATTTGCAAGCAACGTTCTCGCAACTACTAAAATTGTAATCTTGAAATTACAAAGAACGTTTTAATTTGAAAACTTTCAAACCTGTGGTTCCACTTTCACTAAAACTCGATCTGTTATCCATTCTTTGGTGAAGGTGTTGTATCGAAAGCGTTCGGCGGTTTCGGTGGGATATTCATCAAGATGAAACTTTTCCCATGGATCACACATCGTCCTTGCCTTAAAGATCGCTTGTTGCCATCGCCGTTTGCAAACATTAATTCGGCTTTGACGCCTTTCTCTTCTATTTTGTGATATTCCCATTACCACGGAGAAATACTTATTACTTGAGTCTGGTAGCGAATTTGGTGGTGTTGTCCCTTTAAAATGAACTTGGCGAGGGCTTATTGCGTGAAGATCTTCATGAGATAAAGGATGCATGTGTTGGTAGTCAACATCATCCTCTTCAATTTCTCTGGTTCTTTTTAGTTCAGGGCAGTCCATCTTTTTTTTCTATAGTTAACCTTCAAGAAAATGGGTTAACTCTTTAAAAACCTGTCACAGACTGCGTGCCATAAGCGTTTTTCCTACCTCATGTACCAGAAAAAGTTAACTTCTTATTTTATACGCAGGTTTACGATTTAAGACCTTGAGTTGGCAGCTTAAAATGTACACCCATTTATCAAGGCTTGACACGTAGGCCTAGGCCGTTAGACCTACTTTCACTAGATAACAAGATATTGAAAACTTTTAGTCTTTAAAAATTCCATGTACATATTTGTTGTAACAGACACGTGCATTCATAGTTTTAATCTAATTAATTTATATTATATCGCACTCCTGTTGCAAAAGTGACACTAATTAATGCAAAAGTTGTACTGTGTATACGCGTATTTAAATTTAAGTTCGATACTAAGGATCTCCTTTATTCCGTAAAAAACAGCATATTTGAGATAAATAACCATATAGTTTCGGCTAAATGACAGTATTGTCAATTTATTTTACAATTAATGCTTTTCGACTTTTTTTTGAAAATTAATTGATAAGCAAATATATTATACAGTATACGGTTCTATTATGCATAAACGTCACTGTCTTGTTTATGGTAAATATCATGTTTATATATGTTTTAACATCGTCTTAGTACAAAGATTGACATGATTCCTTGAATAGTTTACATGTAGGTGTGCAAAATAATTTTAATTATATAACCCATTTTGATGTGTAAATTGAACATACATGTACGTTAAAAACATGCGTAAATGAATCAAATTTAGCAAGCAATACATTTTATTTAAACTACAATAACATTATATTATCAAGCGGTACATACCTTTACGGATAGTATCTTGACGTGAAATAATCATTTCCTTTCCACAGTTTGTCTCGATTTTTAGGTCATTCCCACTCGATAGTTTCATGCTTGTTGTTTTGAATTGAAGGTTGCCACTCAGAGACTCCGTACTATCAGACGTTCGGCTGTCACATGGTCACCACATTGTCTGCTCTTGAAGTGTCTTCTGCGTTTGTCTGCTACTTTTTGAACCAAGGTAATCTTACGCCCCTTTTTCATGATTATAATCACTTAATTTTAAAAATCGATAATTTACCCAGTAAATAATGCTTACTACAAAAGTAGAAAGTAACAGAAGTTAAATCATCATAATTTATTATGTAAACATTAATCAAATGGCCAGAAATCAGCAAATTCTACCATTATACGAAGGTGTTTACATACTTTTTAAAGTTTCTGGTTGTAGCTACATAACCCATTTAATGGGTTAATTCTACGCCATTTTTTTTCTTCTATAAAACAGCAATTTCCATACTGTTCACATACATGTATCTGTTTGCCTACAGTAGTTATTAGGACACCTGCTGATGCTTTTATATCGAATTACTTTTTAAGTAACCAATATACTGTATATGTCATGCAAATGACTCACAATGAAAAAAGATGTTTAAATTTATTGCCACAGGTAATCTGGTATTGACTTTGCCAAGATGTAAACATGTTACATTGGGGGGAAAAAACTGACAATCTCAATGTGTTTCATTGTACAAGTTTTATTTATACATGTTTGGTAAAATTATACAGGTCCACATTTTATGGGAGAAAGCATCTGATTCTCCTCATCACAGCAGTGGAATTTACGACAGTTGTCAGTATTAATTAACAAAATATAAGTAAAAAATTAACAATAATTTTGATCAAAGTAAGAAACTAAAGTTCAAGTGATTCCCCTTGCATACATGGTGTCTAATTTCATACATATTACACGACTACAGAAAAAAGATCTTAATCCTAAGCACATTCAGAGTTTCATTCTTGTCTATAAACTGCAATAGCTTAGAATTAAATGCACAGTGAGGAATTGCAGGGTCGTTTTGCAGCATGCAGAGTCAAATTAAGTTCCAAAGAGGAATTGACAAAAACAATAACAAGGCCTACATTTTCAAAATGCTTATTTCAAATTTTGTGAGAATTTTTTTGTGTGATAAATATTAATGAAATATAAGCTATTTAGTTTTATCAACCAGGTGATTGGACAACTAGTACATTTGTCGCCATAACTAAGCTTAACCTATATGTCAGAAAATTCCCCAATTTACACTTCCTTACAACTAGCCTAATAAAGACCATGTAACGCCAATTTGGATAACTTCAAAACGACCAAGAAATGGCATCTCAATCTCTGAAACTACCATTATAAAGGCAGTTTCAAACACCAATATATGCACCAACCATTCATTAAATGGTTGCAGTCACATCACTAGAGAAAACATCAGACTAAGTATCCAGTTTCGAGCTGCAAAAGGCAATTTTAACTAATGTATTTACCCTTAAAATTTGGCAATGTGAATAAAACACTTTTGTCCAAAGATAAACTCACAAATTGCCGTTTAAAATCTGGCACCTATCAACTGAACGTTTACAATTTTAATTGCAAGAATTCTGCATCCAGGGTACACTTTCAAAAATAAAAAAGTAAAAACATTTTTTTAAAGAGAACACCTTCTGATGATAAACCAAAAATTTGCCTTGAGACCCTCTCATTATCATCTCAAAGAATAATAATTACCGGTAGTTGTTTGCCTGTTCAAATTTAACAATTTTTCAATACAATCCTTAAAATTACATGAACATGTACAAAAATCCTACTCAGATGGAAATCTTCAAAAAAAAAAGCTCTCACAATGTTTTGCAATTGTAACCAATCTTGTGCCTCACATGAATTCTACAAAGTCAAATGCACTTGTTAAATAACCAGGAGACACTAATTGTGCTCTAATTTTTCTAATTACTCCATTCACTATAGCGAAAAAACTTAATAACCTATGTGCTCAAAACAACCTGGTTTTGAACAGTCATCACAATTGTCCAACTGCTTCAGAAAGGCAACAGAAATGTCAAAAATCAAGTTTCCTCTTCGAATATGTTCACCAAAATTGACAAATCTGTAGAAAGTGATCAAGTTTCGTATAAGAATGCCACAGCTCTCATGACACACAATGAGCTCTGCATTGGGTCTATCATAATGCTTAGCGTGCCAACTGGAAGCATTGAGGGCAAACTGTTCCAAGAGTAACTGCTGTGAAAATCCATTTCGTTTTGCATCCTCTCAGAAAAGGCATGAAACGGATGAAGTCACTAGATACAGTGGAGGTCTTCGCGTAGATGTGCCTGAGAAATCGGCTCGCTTATCCGACAGACGTTGGGTGGCACCAAAGACTAGGTCCTACTGTTCCAATGGAGTAGAAGGTTTGGAGGCCGAGAATACACTCGGCATGTGGCTTATTTCTTGAGGTGCCGAGACGAGGAAGAAGCTCCATCCTTGGACGTGCTCCCCCGGCGAGCATTGGTGGCACTGACAGTTGTAGAATTGGGAAGCGAAGCAATGGGAGTGGGTACACGCCGAGCAGAATCCACCATGGCACCAGTTAGATCAACAACAGGGACAGTGGTGGGGGTAGTGCCTCTGTGCAGACGCATGCTCACACGCCGATCATGTTCTGCTGTGCGGGATACAGGACAGGGAGAAGGTGCTGAGCAAAAAGAGAGAAAAGAAGAAAAAGCAGATTCAGTCCCCGTTTGCTACACTACCACAAAGAAAATAACGCTCGAATGCCAAAACTTCACCAGGCAGACAATTATTTTGAGTGCAATTTAAAATTTAAAAACATTTTTCAGACGATTCATTTGGAATCCAAAGGATTTGCTAATTTTGTTTTTTCAATGGGGAAAGATTTGGTTTGGCATAGACGTGAAAAGAGGGGCGTGTGAGACATGCAAGCACCAGAGTCGCTGTTCTTATTTTTTAACTTGGTATATCTATGTCGAGGATATACGTTACAAGTTGAGGCACTTCCACCAACTCAAATGCTTGTGAACCATTTAGGAAGCACACGCAGTTATAAGATCACATGCTAACTTGAAGTACATTCACTGATTTGGATGCAAATTACTCGGAAGCTGTAATCAAAACCCAAATCACCATTTCAGAATTTGGTTATAGAGTATGCTCTTAGACGAAGGCTTCGATTAGAACGAAAAATCCTTAAATGGCCTGTCTTTCGTCCCAAAAAATGGTTATAGATTTTTTGATTTTACAAACTAGAAACTTGGGGAAAATGTCGAATTTATTATCTGGCACTTGATCCGGAATGAATCTAGCATTAAGGAGGCCAGGTTCTCTAAATAGTGGCAAGGTTTTTAGCTAAAAATGCAAAGTTATCACATTCAAGTTGCTTCACCTTGGAGTTTCAACTATAATATTAATGCAAACTGCAGCGGTACCTGTGCTGCTTTTTCAGGAAAACAATTGACTTTTAATCCACAGAGGCCATTAAAAGGTAAAATAGTAACAGTACCCAATGACTGCATGCATAAGCAGACAAACTGTAGACTTGGTCCTCATCTTTGCCACAAACTCACAAGTTTAAAAGTTAGACTGGTTTTTGGCTACCTCATTAAGTTTTGGCATTTTTTGCATTATTCAATCAAAACAATTACAGTAACTGTCTGTGGCCAGTATCCCAAAATTTTTCTGCTAATCTAATATTAGATGTCAGATCTAAGCCAATTTGTGTTCATTGAAGATCACGTCTGTTGGTTTTTTTTAGCAGAAAAGTACAATAACAAAGAATATGTCCTGCTTACAACATTTTCTTGCATTCAGCTTCACCTTCTATGATCAAGTGGTTGGAATTGAACTAACAATTAAAACGCCGTAGAATACAGCAACCAGAAAAGTTTACTTTATTCACAAAAAACACTATTTGGTCGACTTTTGGTCGACTCAAAATTGCACACCAATCGAGTTTGCAAATGGATGAAGGAGAGATGACCGTATATCGCTGCAGTGACACCTGGCAAAGACGTATGTTGCGTCGAAACTTAGTGTTTTTGTGAATAAAACCCAACTTTTCTGGTTGCGGTATTTTACGCCGTTTAATTGTCATTTCAGCGTCACACAAAATTGTTCCTTTAACTTATATAATTAAATTGCAAGGATTAACGACAAGGATAGATAACACCAATTCAAGCAATGTAAAGACATTGAATGCTTTTGACGTAAACCTAAGTGCAATCAAAGCTACCGTAACTGCTAAACCAATCGAACAATCAATTTACCAAAAACCCATCCCCGCAACAACCTAGCCAACAGAAGCCTTCAATTTGTGTCATATCACAATGCCACTAAAATTTCAAGGCCAGACTTTATTTTCGAAAAACTTTGTAGTCAATTGCATTGATAATACAGATGATATACACATGGCTATTTAGTATTAAACAACTACCGGTAGAAACTGCATTAATGCAAATGCATGCAACTTAACATCTAACCCAGTTTCCCCAAATCAGAGCCATTTGGTGGCAGATGCCTACTAATATGGACAATGCCAGTGAGATAACTGATGCAGACTTTGCACCTGATTGGGCCCATTCGTCAGAAAATGGTGTTTCTAAGTTGATGCCAGCACAAGTACATGCCAGGAAGTTGCAACGACGCAGAAACAAATTGTGAAAGTGAAGGAATGGGCGTTATCTGCGAGAAGCATCACGTAACGAGACCAAAGCTATGTGAGCAGGTGAAGTATGAGCAGCGGATGTTGCAGCTTGTGCACCAAACTCACCGGTGGTGGGGCAGGCAGTAGCACCCGCCGCGGCATCATGGCCGCTTCGAACTCTGCTACTGCTGGTGGTGGGCCCTTGCGCAACCCGTGCAGTGGAACTATGCTGGTGGTGCCCTCGACTCCTATCATCCAAGTCTTGAGTTCTTCCACCCTGAAAGATTATTTTAAATCGATGAACACTTATCACGGGCACTTTTCAAAACAAAATATAAATTCATCACTGGACTTATCGAGGAATACGTTTTCGTTAAATATTTCTCCCATGGCTGGTCTTTTTAAAAATAAGCCTTTTCGATTGGAAATGTTTCCCCACGATCGAACAAGATAACAGTCTGGATTTTTGGATGAATTTATAAACACGTGGACATATTTTGATAATACTTACAAATTTCAGCATGTTCCAGTCGAAGATGTAATCGTACGTAAAACCCTGCCGATGAAAAAGATTACGAAAAAGCTGCCTCAAGTAGGAGTAATCTGGCTTCTCATCAAACCTCAGGGATCGACAATAGTTTAAGTAGGTTGCAAACTCCGCTAATGAAATAAGAAATAACGATTAAACACGAATAACAAGTTTACTAAAATTACACAAACACATGTAACACACAGACAAGCAAAAGGCTAATTTTAGTCATGAATGGGTTTTTCAGAACTACAAGCTGCCCGCAGTTAAACCAAAGATGAACTTTCTCATACCCTATGCAAGTGAGGGGATGTTTGTTTTAGGAGAAATTTTGCAAATAGATGCATTAAAATGTCCTCGTATTTTTTATTTGCTTTTAAGACCCTCCAGAAAGAAAGACCTTTTATTTAAGATGTTTCGGTTTTGAAGAAGTGATGAATTAGATCGCTAAACTATATAATCATGAAATATTTAAAACCTTCAATGGGCATCTATCTCAGTGAGAAGCCTAAGTCAATTTTTATGCATTTCTCATGCAAATAATAAAAATATAAGCAAAAAAGAAGTGCTATTCTTAACTGGGAAGAATTATCAAACATTTTTCATAATGTGGAAAAATAATTCTGCCACTTACAAGGTGCCCCGTTACAAAGCACATCGATAGGGGTGGACATTTTCTTTTCACTAATGCGTTCATACTTCTGCTGTTTGGTGGCTGCGCGCAAGCCCTGCCATGGAAGACAACCTTGGGTGAAATACATAAGCACGTAGCCCAAAGATTCCATATCGTCTCGGCGGCTTTGCTCTGCAGACAGGACAAGAGACGAAGGAACATGAACAACGAGTAAAATATGTAACCCAGCAGGCTAGACTCAGTAATCGTATGTAACAGTAGTTAAACTGAAGAAACTAATGTCAACATGGTTGCTCGATTATATTTTCATTTTCCAACTCCATTTTAAGAGGAAACGAGCTATGCACGTACAACAACGGATGTTCCTCGTGCTTCTTATTACCAACTCGACTCGAACCTGCTGTGGCGGTTGTCACCGCCTGGTTTATAGAACTTACATGGTACGCCTTTACACAGTTCGTCAACCGAAGTACTCTTTTTCTTTTCACTAATGCGTTCATATTTTTCGCGTTTGGTTGTGGCATTGAGGCCTTGCCAGGGCAAACTGCCACGGATAAAATACATTAGATCATAGCCTAACGATTCCAGGTCGTCACGGCGGCTTTGCTCTGAAGGAATGATATCAAACAAAAGTGGCAAAACTTCAGCCAGCTACAGACAAAAACATATGCTGTCTTATTTCGTGAAAAAATGCAAAGGACCAACACTTGATCTAGGTGTGGGCAAGATAAAGCCCCATAATAAAAGGGCTTGTTGAAAAGAGTAACAAGCTCTCAAATCGCCGCTGGAAAAACATTCATTCACAAAAGATTTATGGCAATAAAATCCTTTTGCCAAGGAACATTCATAACTTTTTAAGTTTGTTTGACACACCTACGAGGGTCGTTCCAATGTTACGTAGTCCATACCTGCAACGGTGGAATTATTTTTTTTAGCACTGAACACCGTCCTGCATGATGAAAACTGATTAAAAAACAGTTTCCCCACTCTAGCTTTCCCATAGCTCCCATTCCTTTGCTTTAAACTCGAAAGATTCCCGCTAATTTTTCAAATAGCGAAATATTACCCGCCACCACTGCTTTGAAAATTAGAGAGAATCTGTTGAATTTAAAACAAAGGAACAGGAGCTAGGGGAAAGCTAGATGAACGTAGGGAAACTATTCCTTAATGAAGTTCATCTTTTAGGATGGTGCTCAGTAGTAAATGGACCATCATTTCAAATTTGCTGCATATCTAAGATATTTGTCATTAAAAAAAAAAAAAACCTATGAACACTTGGCATGAAGCTAATGTATGTTACGCAATCTGTAGGTCGTGTTTTCACCAAACTTCTGGTCAGTCATGTCTAACTTACCAATTCCTAAATGCGTGTTTATACTGGCATAGCGAGCCGTTCCCGTAAGATTTTTGTTTTCCCGGTATGCTATGTGCTGATGGCTTCTCGCATCTCTGTATTTCTTCGCTAACCCAAAATCGATGATGTATACCAAATTGCCCTTCTTGCCTAAGCCCATCAGGAAGTTATCGGGCTTAATATCCCGATGGATAAAATTTTTACTGTGGATATACTCGATACGGCTTATCTGGAATAAGAATAATGCCAAGTTGCAACTATTAAAGTGCCAAGAGTGCATCTGCTCGGCCAATTCAACAATGCTTTACCAATTGATCAGCCAGGAGTAACACTGTCTTTAAGCTGAATTTTCTTGAGCAAAAATTGAAGAGATCCTCTAGACTAGGTCCTAATAGCTCCATTACCATTACGTTGTAATCGCCTTCTGATCCGCACCATTTGATCAGAGGAATACCAACTAAATACCAAGAATGAAGTATCAGATAATGTTAAAGTACAGACTACATAAGCAAATCATGTAGGTTCCAATGCGATGTACCTCCACCCTGCATCATTTTGTAGAATTTGCTTTCGATGTGTAACTGGGGGTGCTTCGTTTTGATGCATTCTAATTTGATGGCTACTTCTTCGCCTGTACAAATATTTGTTCCTGTAATGATGCAATATTATTACAACTCTGCAAATGCAGATAGCTAAATGTTATCCTTTCTTGAAATTTACAAAACTCCTGCTCTTCCGTTTTTCAATGTACTGTAACAGACGTCTGAAGTGGGGTAAGTATTCACATCCCGATAGCTCGAGTAATTTAAGTCAATACATGTGATTTTTTGGTAAATTTGTTTAAAAGAGGTGGAAAGAGTAATCAGCTTTTCTTAACTACAATCAGAAACTAGATGTGGCTTTCATTTTTTTCTAGTGTAGAGATTAACGACAAAGTCCTGGCAACACTACAAGAAAAATGCTGCACCAGACGACCAGTATGATTTATGCAAATGAGTGCAAAGCGTGGAATCGCCCGACACTAGGAGTTGACATCAAGGGAGTGGCAGGACAATTTATGGTTGGTGGATCTGTGGCATATGACAATTTTATCCATTAAAATGATCTGCTCAACTCAATTTTTCATTTATGACAAATTAAGCCCTAAATTCAAAGTATTTCTCTTGGCGATCTTTGAATAATTAGGCAAATCTTTCTTTCTTAAGACTTCCTCCCAGCTTCTTAACGAGTGACTTTCTCCCCTAACTTCGTGCCATGTGAAAATAAATAACACCTGGTGGGCCTATTGCAAGTGCATCATAACCCTGTAATGATGGCTGTCATAATTCATAAATTGGCTTAGCAACACGCACTTCCTGTTGTCAGATAATGTACTGTATGCAGTTAATTTGCAATTAGGGGGAATGTAAATTGTTTAAAAATCATGGGATAACTAAACTAATTTTAGACAGACATCAGAAAACTCCTACAATGCTTTTACGTTTTTTGAACAAATGTTATGCACTCTTACACTTTACGTTGTCAGTTTTTAATTTTTTTTGGGTACATTTTAATGTCAGATATCATATGAGGTGGCACCACTATTTATATGTAGGCTAAGCTGGAATAATTTCACTGAAAACAGTCGGAATTTTACCCCTTCTATCTTTACAAATTTCTTCGAATATCCTCGTATTCCTAATCTATTTCTTATGAAAACTCGTCTTGGGAGTAGTTTAATAAACAAATTTCAGTAGCTCAGTATCTAAATAAATGCTAATTGCATTGATGAGAATGTTCAGTGACTCGTGTAGATTTCAATTGCCAGGGTTCATGTAAATCAGGTACTTTTAAAGTACATGTAAATTTATCTGCACGTGCTCATGTTATGGAAGACTATCTTTTATGCAAAACAATTGAGAAAATTAAAAAAATTTTAGCAGCAAGTTTTAAGCCAACTAAATGTAAACGACCCCAACCAATTGACTAAAATTTATTGTTAAGATAATGAGCATTGATTTCTTTCCTCAAATTTGAATTTTGATGTGACAGCATGTCACAAAGAGTTCCCTAACCCCGAACATTTCAAGATAATTGCAATGCCCAATGTAGGGAGTTTTCAGCTGGAAATGTTTTGGCTGTTTTCTGAGCTCTGTCAATACTGTGCCTAACTTCCGATGAAGTCTGCACTAGCATTATTCATAAATGAAAATTTCCCAAATCAACGCTGCAAAATCTAACATATAGCTTTTTAATTAATGTCAACTGTGAAGCATCAAAATGCAATTAAATACATAACGCCATAAAGACCCTCAAAACAAAATGCACAAATTCACATGCCTACTAAACCTAATTAGGTCTGGGAACAATAACTTAAAAAAGCTTTAGACAATAGAATTGTACACCTATCCGTGCTATTGGTTGGTAGGAGTTTATTGTACTCACAATTACTTGGTAGATTAATACATTTATCAAAGCACACCATGCATGTCCTCAATTCCCTACTGAACTGCTTTTCCTTCTCAATGCTAATTGTTTAAATTCAAATCTTTGAAAAATTTAAAATATACACAGTAAATAGTGAAAATTATCCTCGATAGCCTGTGATATATCTGACAAACATTGCAAACAAAAATATATTGTTAATTTAAGTTATCTTAGTTGAAGAGCAATTTCAACCTTTCGTTTAGCTTGAGAACTTCATCAACAATGTCTAGTTTATAATCATTTTGGTCCAGAAATTTAACTTGTTGACAACATTCCATTCATAAGTATTTCAATGTAAGATTGAAATGTAATCACCTAACTTGACAAAATGCAGCCAACCTGCACTTAAATCTGACAATACGACAGCACTTATTTTTACTGCAGTTGCCCTCATTATTGCTACCTTGGCAATGTAAAGTCACTATCGATTTGAACATAACTGACAGCAAAACTAAAATCCTCCTAGTTTGCACCTATTTCCACATAGTATTGTGGTTATGCTATGCCAATTTATTCGTTGACAGATCCTAAATTTCTAGTTCAGGAAAAGTTATCTTTGAAAAATGGACAATTATTGTGTAACGTTAATTCCATAATGCATAAAACTCTGCATGATTTACAAAATCTCCTGGTGAGGTTAATGGTAGACATGCTGGTGTGGGCAACAATCATTTTGCGGTTGAATTCAGTAATATTGTAATTTCAATAAGTAGGCCTACGAAACAAGTTGAACAGAGGTTGATGCCTGCTAGTAACACCCCCATTGTAGGCCTACTTAACAGCTGATCACAATTTCTGATAGCAACGATCATGTTTAATTTTTAAAATTCTGCACGTGTAGCTAACACACATTTGTGCAAATTTACACGCGCGATTTTTTGATGAAAATGAATATTCAAAGCCGATAGACAGAACTTTACAAAAAAAATTGGTTAAAGAGAATCCCCACCCCATTCCTTATTTGTCAGACCAATGAATGTCATCAGGAAAAAACAATGACGACATACATGAATTGAAATTTAATTTTCAGAGCAATCTACGGAGTCTCGGAAAACCTAATAAAGGATAGTTCTTTATCGTACGATATCAGTTTTAAATAAAAGCAATCCCTAATCGTAAACATGTTATTGTCCATCTGAAAAATTACGTAAGAACGAAATACTAGCTCGGTATCTGGACGACCCTTCGCGTAAAGAAGTAAAAAAAACCCCACCAGGCTGGCATTCAGCACTAAATTATTCCGCGAGAAGGGAACCAAATGTTAAAATTCAACGAAAAGACACCTTTGTAACTATTCCAAGGGTTTTCAACGTTTATACAGACACGAAACAGTCGCATTCGACACGAAATAAGCAGTCCCACAAACAACACAATGAAAAACGGTCCATTGAAAAAGCAGAGTTTAAAAGTCGATTGTGCACTTACCCAGGTAAATATCCCCGAACGACCCGCTTCCTATTTTGCGGCCTAGCCTGTATTTATTTCCAACCCTCAGTTCCATCTCAGCTAAATTTCACAAATGAAACAATAGAATCGTCGAGTTTAAGGCCCATATCGACGCCATATTGCATCTCCATGAATCACATCCAATAGAGCGGATTCCATTGCCCAACAATCGGCCACTTCCAAGCCGTCATTGACGTGGACTTACCAAACAGAATCCGTCACTAACATTAAGATTTCACGCGTCTAGCTTATGGGTTTCCGAAAACCCAAATTTTGACGAAAACAAACAAATGATTTTCCAGGATTACATGGATTTCCAACATAGCACAACAGCCATCGAAAACAGCCACCCTAATAAATCCCTTCTATTTTTCCAAGCTCAACAGCTAGCAGCTTACCCCTGTGGAAAATGGACTAGTCTGTCTCCTTGTATGTATCGTACGGTATCGTAGCACCTTGCAGTTTTTTGAAAATTTTTATTGATATTCCGCAGATTCCTTCGTCAAATTTTTCCGTGATTCGTGAATATATCTGCAGATTACGTGATATCTGTCCCAATTATACAAAGTATTAATTCAACACTTTCATTTTCCTGCCATTTTAAACTTGTTCAAATTCAGGGAGCGCTGTAACATTACTGGGGCTGGAATTAGAATCGTAGGGGGCGCCACTATTTTAATAAAAAATATGTCCGTGTTGTTGACATGTGAGCTTATTTAGAATTTTAGATTTTCTCAATAATTTAATATGAATTCGATTGTGACGAAAGTTTTTCGGAGCAAGGCTTGGAGTCCGATGTAAGTAGACAGCTATAGAGTTATAAACTCGATGGTTTTGTAGCAAAATATAAATATGGTTCGATTTTCCTTAGGTTTTTTCAGTGTCGTGGTTATTCGTTGTATCCGCCGCATTATGCAGAGCCAATTTACAAACCGGAAGAATTAGATGAACTATTTGAAAATAATTTAGCCGAAGAAAAGGCTTTTATACCTGTGAAAGCAGCCAGGAATGACGAAAGCTCCTCTGTTTTTCGGGATGAATTACTCAAGTATGTGATAATTTGTGTGAACTATGCAGATGCTAAGATGAACTAGGTACAGTACATGATATATGGTGACCTGCTGCGCTTTACATATCGAACTTTGACAAGAATGTTTCAAATGCCTGTCTACTCATCAGAGAGGTTCGAAATTCAAATTTCACCAGCATGATTCAGTGGCCTACTAATTCATGACCCTTTCATTGAAGCAGACTTGAAACCTGTTCAGAAGGTAAAGCCATGCTGCGGCAAAGCGCCGCGAGTCGCCACATGTGAGTTAATTCATCTCGGCATCCGTTTGAAGCGTGATTTGCAACGACTTTGGAAGATGGGGAAGAACTCTCCAGCGAGGCAGGAACTGGAGTTGGTGAGGGGACAGGGTTGGAAGACCAAATGGTTGACACGAGTCAGAAAGTTCGGAGATAGGTTAGGGTTGGATGCAAGAACTAAAGGCCCGTGGCGCCAGGGTATGGAGAGAGGGAAAGGCATCCAAAAGCACATTGGAGATGTGTGGCAATAAAGGAGAAATCATTAGGGAACTGATATATGACAACACTTATGCCAGCTTATTGCTGTTTAGGGCCAGGGCGGGTTCTCTAGAGACCAACAGACGCCTGTCTAAGTTTCGTCTGATAAGTGCAATCTGTGACCTATGTGGGGAGGGAGGGGGGAGAAGGATATCCAGCATGTGATGTGCAGTTGCGGGGCCTTAGAGGGAACTCGGCGTGGCATGGAGCAGGTG
>JAQGAO010002640.1:0-18991 GCA_034697705.1 Ommatoiulus sabulosus
TTATTTATTGTTATTATTTTTAACGTCTTCGTGGACCCCCAGTACCTAATCCATGGACCCCAGGTTAAGAAACCCTGGTCTATACGTTAAAAACTGAAAAGCTAATTCATATTAAGCATCTCCTTAAATATCAGGTCATTTCCGAGACCTGGGTTGTCAAATGTTATAGCGCTCTTCTTTTTACGTGTCTGAGTATATAGACTTTAAATAACTCAGTTTATTTTAAAGCATATTATCATGAATGGGGTCTGGCCAGTTTCAAATCTTTTTATCAAGACGCCTAGACAAGCTTTAAAGGGCGAGGAAAAAATGAAGATTACTTGTACAGTACGGTGTATTTTTGGGGCTTAGAAGAACGAAGGCTGATGGTTGGCATTTTCATAAGTTTTTTTTTCTCCATACATTTCGCAATTTTGAAAGCATTAGAAGGCCGACACGTGGTCTAGAAGTCAGAAGTGCTCAGGAACACTTCGTGGAGACGATTGTATACTGCATGTGTGGTAATTACTCAGAAGTTCATATAAGGGAAAATTGAAATAAGCTCTTAGCAAATGGTGTTTTGTTGGAAGATTGATAAACATGTTTATATGCGAGCTTCTCCGAACGATAACAAGTTGTCCATTGAACAGAATTGCAAATAATTTGTGTTTTTGATCCTAGATATATTTTTCTTATAGAGATGATCATTAAACGCCATTGGTGTTTATTACGATAAAGTTCGGAGTGAAAATCGTACTTATGAGAATCAAAGTAATGTTATTTATTTAAGTGGCAATTGCAGTATGCTTATAGTATATGCTTATCCGCATATTCAAATTGACGTTTTTAGAACTCGGATATAGGCCTACTCGATAGATAGGACATTTTTAGCCACATTTTTTAAAAAGGAAGTGTAAAATCGAATTCGTTAATATGATAATAAGGGTACTCCGACAGAAGATGTACTGTATGAATAATACATTTATCAGTCGTGAAATCACGTTTGCGAAATCGACGCGCTAATTAGTTTAACAAATTCACGTAGGGTTATCCTGTATCTAAACCAATTAATGCATTCTTCTTACAAGCGCCATTTTACGACTGCCAAAAGTACCATTAGTAAAGTTTTTGTCCGAGTACCCCTGTCAATTGCGGTTGAAAACTCAATTGTTAACGCGTAAAGCCAAACTCAGATGTATGTTGCCCCTTAAAATAGGCAATCTAGCTTTACAGGATTGCCATGCGTGGTTGCGTTTGCTATGGTTAAAGCAACTCGTTATTTGATAAGTGGATGTCACGCTTTCATGAAATAGCTATTTATGAGTGTAACTGAACAGTCTTTATTGCTGAGAAGTAACTTAAGAAGTACACATTAAAGGTTGTTGGCTCTAACGGTTTGAACTTTGGTCTGGGATGTAACACTCGATTGAAAATGTCTGTGTTTTCTCAAAGCGCTCTGAATACTTGTACTAGCGACATTTTAACGGGTCATTAGCGATTTTAGTTAATTTGAAGTACTGATCGAGGCAAGATATCGCGTTGAATTTGTTATGTGAAAGTACAAAGTACATGTAACATCGAAGTTTAATGGGATTTGCGATTTTTCTCTAAACTATTGTATTGAATTTGTGTACGAGGAAGTTGAAATTTCAACATAACATTTACACAAATTCCGTTTATTTATGCTAATAATTTACGGAAAATTTACCTATAACCTGTCCTAGGAGTTGGATTCCGTGCATCCTTCCGTACAAATTTCATCTTTAGTCCCAAGCTTAAAAACGCAGCAGCACAGTAATAACTGGTCTGTTGCAGAAAATGCAACCTGAATTTTGTTTTTTTTAAACTTTTTAAAATTTAAAGCATTTCTTTGAATTGTTTGCATCCGAGCAGTTAACACGCAACCAGCTTAAAATCGACTTTGAAATGCTAGAAAAACTAAGATCGCATCGTAAAATTGCGAAACATGCAATCACTGCATCGCAAACCTAGTGTTTAATTCAAACTTGCCTGCTGTAATTTCGCCTCAATTTCAGCAGTTGCATACGCCGGGTTGGCAAAGTAGAGGGCGCTGACCCGCAACCTAATTAGCTCTGGTCTTCGGTCGTGTTGTAGTTATCTCGACAAGCCACGAGGGTGCGCGGCCCGTTATCAGCAGCGCATCTGGAAAACACTTGTCCGAGGGTTTCATGCAAATTAGCTGTCACACGCGCCTCTGCGAAAACACATGTTACCACCACGCATTGATTTTTTTCCATATTTGCATTGTCATTTTTGGGGATTGCAGGATATGGTCTAGTTGACAGCTGACAAGCTATGGAATTTATCACAGTGTCTATGCTCGAAATCCCAGCTTAACCGTAAGCCAGTGCGTAAACTCAATTAACTATCGAAGAGAGCGCTCATTAATTACTTTGCAAACTACGGCGCTGGCTGGAGCGGCGTTGTGCTCATCATAAAATGGAAATTTTGGAATAGAAACATCCTTGTTTGTAGTCTTTTTTTTTAAAGGATGACAGTAAAGCTTAAAAATAGCTTTCAGGTAACTTTAAAAAAAAATACTTTCAACTACCGAATTAGGAGATTTTTGGGGAAACATTTGTACAAGTTTTTTTTTTTTCGCAATGCAGTTACAGCTATGTATTCTCATCGCACTGTATAGCAGATCTAATCATGTGAACTTTAAGTTGAATATAATTTGCAAGATGATTTTCTTGCAAAACTATAACTTATTATACAAGTCTTGATTTTGGCAGATTTTAGTACAGAGTTTCTCTATATTCATGCTATACAGCGTAAAGCTCAGATTTAAACATGTAATGCAGTTATGATTGCATATTGATTTCTAAATTAAAAAAGCAACTCTTCAACTTATGTAGATTTCTGAATTTATTTGACTTGTCCATGATGCTCATATAGCAAACTAAAAAAAAAAGTCGTGTGTATATATTTTAAAATAGACCTTGATTTTCTCGCTCCATCTATGTCATGAACTGGCTTCAACACGAACTGATAATGTCAATGAAAGGAAATTGAAATGTTTGAAAAGAAAGTTTCGTCTATGCCATGCAGGACATCTCAAGGTTTGATAACCTGACATTTTCAAATCAGTTCTGCCAACATGACTTCACCCACCCTCGTAGTATTTTTTTTAAAGTGGTTTGAATATAACCGCCCTGAATTCTGACTTAACCTTTAATCGCAGATTTTTACGCATGGCCAGTATCAAATTTATAACCATATCGATAGTTTGAATATGTGCAGTAACATTCTTGCAACATTTAGGATAATTTTTTGTTTAAAAAATTGTAATGATTGTTCAATAATTCAACAAGTCTGGTTTTAAACATTATAAATCATGAGTTAATTTTCAGTTCAGCAAGTTCAGTTTACATGTAAACTGCGTCATCGTCCATCTATCCTATTTCTTACTATAGTAGTATAATCAGTATCGAGCAGACGAAATTTCATTTTAGCTTAATAGGCAAGCATGGCTATATATACATTTTCGGAGATTTTCTATGTGAGCAGTTTGCCATCGATAAATTTTCCTTGAGACTGTTATTGGTTTTGCTTTTTTAGAAATACGACCTGTGCATGGTCATTAATTATAAATGGTTTCACATTTAAAAGATGGTTGCGAGAGATTTCTGACCGAATTTGAAAGGTCGAGTTTCATTTTCTTAATTTTGATATAAAAAATTCATGAATAGCCCGAATGAATGGTCATTCATGAAATATGACTCCAGGATTTGATGGAATGATATTGCCAAAGGAAGTTCATTGAACTTCGTATATGATCGTCTTAAACGTATCTGATTATCATCAAAACTTGGTCCTTATCTCTTCCATGCATTAATAATTAATACAGTGGAGACTTTATGACGTTGGCTTGGATATACTGATAGGGGAAAAAACATTTCTGCCATTAGCTATAGAGTTTTCGGATTTAATTTTCTCTTGCCATTGGCCACCCAGTAATCAACTTCCCAAATTAAGCCTTAGTAAATCCTAAACAAACCTTCAATCTTTGAAATCAGGAAATTAGTGTCATCTTAATCATTAAGCTCCAAACTAAAGAACATGGCGTTGTTTTTCTTTGTTTATATATATATAAACATTTAAAGTTTAAAACTGGTTTTGAATTTCATTTGTGTTAACAAATTAATGAAGCTTGTAGTTATTCGGAATTCGTATATAGTGAAGTTTATTTATTCCGTCTCAAATTTCGATGTGATTATTTATTATTCAAAGCATTCATTCATTCGTTTAGCAATATTTGTATTTTTTGCTGGTAGCAATCTTAACCGTAATAACAACAAATAACATGCCCACGTGTCGACATCTGCGAATTTCATACGCTGGCTTATGATCTGAACAGTTGCAAACGTAATGGTCATGAATGTTTCAGACTTATTTTTACAATTAACAACTCAGTTTTAAATAGAGGTAACCAATAGTAATCCAGTTATCGCCAGATGCTCATGTAAAACCACGTCATTCACATGAGAGGAAAATAACTAAAAAATTCTATTTTGACAAATTTTCTCCATAATCGCATAATTTTATGATACGAAATTGAAAGGGAAAACTGAAAAGTATAATATTCCAAATTATAAAAATGAGAGCTATATTTAGATAATTCTACAGTATGTCATATGTAGTAATTAAAACTTTCGATTGAAATGTTTACATTTTTTAAGTTTGAAATCAGATGTATTTGACGTTATAATATTTTGGCTGCGAAATATCGAGTTCTAGCGTGATAGCTTGAGCCACTTTTACATAAAACATCCATTATTTTTACTTTTTAATTAACGTAAGTTCAGAGTTAGCACTGCCCTCTAGTGATGCCACATTTCCCCAAGGTTTAAGAAGCTTTCTTGTACTTTCTTGTACGAAACTTGTGCGCCTACGCTAGATATCCAATAGGTTGTTTTGTCATATAACAAAGGAAGATGTTATGAGTTTTTTTTTTTCTTCTTCGTTTTTATGTTATTTTCTTTTCGAACAGCCTGCGTTTTATTCTTGTGTGATCAATTTCTTTTGATTACCTAGTATCGGATGTCACGCTGCTTGTATCTATCAATTTCTCCTTGTCCAGCAAAGTTCTGTTATGACCAAACCAGACCACTAACAAGTTCGTCCGTATTATATGCTATTGAACGAACAAAACCAGCATGTTTCATTGGCCTTTTGGGATTGAATTACGAAGGATGTCTTTCCTCGGACATAAATTCGTCTATACAGTTTTATCCGACGTCATTTTCGTAACAATAAAGATGTAATTAAGGTTAACGAAAACATGCCTCCAGCATTCCGTGTTGCCATGACAATAATTCCGCGTAACATTATTAGAAATCGTTTGACTGGAAAGAATTTGATTTTATGGCAATTTATGCATCGTGTGACATGCAAACAGATGACATTGCTCCAAACGCAAAATTCTTTGAGTCGGTTTTGCCTTCACGAGTATTGCGCATCGATGCTCAAAAACTGAAACCGGTAGTAACGGTTATAACGGGCTAACTGTAGTCCGTGTTGTTCCATGTCCTCGAAATTCCGTAGACGTAACGTCACATATGAAAATATTTTCTGAAGAGTACTTTTGCATCTCTAACGTTATTTTTACTTGGAAATGTGGTGCCGTTTGCTGTAGAATCGAGTTTTAAGGCGCTGCTGCGTGTAAGTCAATGTTCTTGCTGCGTAATTTGCGCTTCCGGCCTAAATGGGAAAACTGGCAAATCAGATTGGGCAAAGTTATTAAGGTGAAAGATAATTAGTGCGATTTGAATCGCACTCCCTCGCGTTCAAAACGGATTTGCATCATTTCTGACTGACAACTTAATTGATTCCTTGGCACCGCCGACGCTCGCCTATGCACCTCACGGCGGCGCTAGCGTCGCCTGTCCATGCTTGGTCATTAACCTTGTCTTTTGACGGATTGTCCACCCTCGCGTTTTCGTGCATTGCCTTAATTTGTCAAACATCGTGTTAAAATGTTGCGCTGAGTGCAGTTGCATGTATTAGGCCTGTCTCATTAAGCCGTGGGCATAGATAAGTATATTAAATTGATTAAGAATGACGTTTTAAATCTGGCATTAAATGTACCTACAAGCCTGATTAAAGTTTAAATTCTAATTATCGTAATGCTAGTGGAAGAAGAAGGATAAAAACTAATATTGTGGAGATGTAATGGTTGGTGCGACTCGCGTGAGCAATAAATTCATATAGCGCCCTAATAATTCACAGTGACATGATTAATCATGAATGCTAATTTTATGGATATTTATTCGCCTGGCAACTATCGATCATTCGCGCACATTGCCTTTCCAGCCTTATATGCCTCGGATTCAATTTGAAGTATCATTAAGGTTTGTCAAGGCAGCGTGCCCTCCAGGAATGGAAACCGAGTTTTTTTTTCTCTATCCTAAATTTAGCCTAAATATAGAAGTCTAACGGAACTATTTGCTTAATTAAGCCTGTCCTATTTTTTCATGAATAGTGAAATGAGGAGGTCGTGAGATCCAGACTTAATGGCAATGCTTAATTTTGGAAGATATCCCTGCATCTTTGGAAATGAATTCGATTATTGTAATCATTACAAATAGTAAATTTTAAACAATTAAAGAAAAACTGAAGTGCTACTATATATTACTCTTCACATTCATTCGTTTTAAATAAAAAGTTGAAAATAAATCGATATTTAAGGATATTTTTCCTTTCATAGATGCTTCAGTAAAGGGGTTGTAATTTTTAATATTGCAAGTATAGATCCAGTTAAGAGACACTCATTATAATGTACTAGCTCAGCTGGTTATCCCGGCTATGCCCGGGCTGTACTTACCGATTGAACGAAGCGATCGAGTGAAAGCGATGAAGTAGGCCTAATGAACGAAAACAAAACATACGGAGCCCCGTAGCGGAAGATTTTCTTTTTTTCGTTTTGTACGCGTTTTGCGTCAACACGTGCAAAATGAAAAACCGCGGCCCCGGAACCAGGTAGGCCTATGCATTAATCCATCCATCCGCAACTCTCGGAACATACAGCTCTTCTTTTATTATAATGTATTTAGTATTCATACACGGAACCAAGTAGTTTAGGAAATGCCACCAGCGCTATTTGGGCAAGAGGCCGTTGGCACCTTGGGTTGTTTGCATGAATGGGGAAACTGCTTCAATGCAAAAATATTATTTCTCGCGAAAAAGCTCGAAGGAAAAATGCACAAACTGGAAATCAGGCTCGTAGCGTGTGTCGGATCGTGGTGGTCTTAATCCCTTAAGCCGTTTTATGTAAATTAATTATACAGAGAGAATATTAATTTCATACCGGCATTAATGCCTCGTTGGGTTGACCATCGTAACGTGATCTCACATGCGCGCCCGGTGGTTTTAATTTCAGATCAGGATTTACTTCGCAGTTGCTCGACTTAGTCGAAAACCACTTGTCAGGACATTCCACGAAATTTGTAATCTTGGCGGGGAATTATAAAGTGTCTGCACCTTATAAAGCAGGATTTGGTTTACAAAATTGTTATTTTGAATTAGGGTGTATGTATTCAGGATTTATTTGTTTGAAACTCTCTCGACAATGAGAGATGGAGCTGTATATCAGAAATGCCCACGATTGATGTACGACTCGCCTTTAGATGACTTTCAGAAGTGAATCCATAGGGTAAGAACACACTGAAGGTTTATTGCTGGCACTTACCACTCGGCGTACATTAGCGCCAACAAGCGGGATGAGAATGCGGCATGCGTGTTAAATGAGGGCGTACACAAAGAAAGCTTAGCCGAGCCAGACTGAGCTTACAAGAAGCGCTTATAAACGAAAGCAGATTTTTAAGACAGAGAGTGGCACACAGATCACTGTAGGTCAAAAGTGTAGCCCTGCACATACTATATGTGCATGCACCGTAAACACGTGTCCTGAGCTCATCATGAGATGCTAATGCGCATGTGCTAGGTTATTACGCGGAATGTTTCACCTAGCACAATGCTTGCATATGCAGTGGCGCCACCAAGCACACTAACCATCACGCTGATATCAGCGTTCATTGTGCGCTCCAAAGCTGGAAACAAGAAGCTGAAAACAAGCATGAAAGAAGCACGTCGAATTAAAGTAAGCGTTCTTCGTGCTCGCACCCTATGCGTATATTATTGAAATAAGCGCAGGCATTTATCTCAAGTCACTATGCAATGTTTTCGTTGACATTTCTGCATTTAAACGAAGTACCAGTTCTTGACATACAGTATATGCCGGAAAAAACGACTGCACTTATCATAATGGAATTACGAACATTTACATGTTCTAATCGAGCTCCACGAGGATGCGTTTTGACGTCACATTTTGAAACTCTTCCTCGTTGAGTGACTTCATTTATGAGAAGCCCTTACTTTAAGAACTCGCTGTGTAGTCATTTTTCTTCCTAACGTTTTGACTGCCATGTCGTCCATTTTTCTGCATTCTATCCGACGTGTGACCCCGTATGGGTTGTACACGTCCTCGGAATACATATATTCATCCATTACTTTCCTTCATTCTCCCCCGTTTGTTGCTATAGGAACGAAATAACAATGGCGATTATCCACCGGGTCCATTTTTATCTAGCTCCGCATTACTTTTAAACTATCAGCAATTTATCCAGGTGATAAATAAGGCGATGTCTCGCCTTCGGTGTGAATGTACGTTATGCTCCGAACATTTTTCAACACAAATGGATCGCGTTGCTTCGCTATAAATATAACGAAAATAGGCCCGGCTCTATTTATTAGCTCGTCCATTAATTCGCTGCCTCGTAAACACGCGTAATTAGTTTTTCTATTCTGTATTCATGAACCATCGTTATTAATCAAGGGCGAGATATGAATTGTATTTCCCTTCGGATGTAGAGCGCTGCCACCTTGAGCTTGCCGAGATGCTTTTGAACATTTCGTCAAACGGTTTCCTAGCTGCATTACTCTCGAGGTGGTCTTAAAACAAATCCAGTAAAACCTGGAAAAGTGACCACCTGTTTATGTTGACCACTTTTTAGTATATTGTTTTTTCGAGTCTACATTTCCTGTATACGAACATTCTCTGTTAAGTGACCACATGTCTATTGTGTACAGTGACCAGTGGGTGTTGTCTTTTTGCAATTTTTACATCGTCAATTTACATGTACCTTAAGAAAAAGACCAGATAACAGATGTGTCGACCTTACATGTAGATAGTAACATTCAACTTCACATCAATGCTATTCCTGAAGAGCTTCAAAAGGAGATTATTGATGGAATTACAAAGGAAGATTATACCTTTGGAATTTCTGATGGGGAAAGTGATAATTGTGAAGAAGCAATGGAAACGGAGATGATTTCAGAACTGGATGTTTTGGAAATGTGCAGCAGGTGAAAAAAAAAATATGCTGTGTCACATTGAACAGAAATTATGGATCATGTTATTCAGATCGAAAAAAATCACTGAAAGCATGAGCATAATAGAAGCAAAAAGCATTTAAAACAAGGAAAATTTGATACATTTTTCTATAAAAAATAAAATGTGTAATAATTAGCAATAAATAAACTGTAGCCTATATAATGCACATGGACATGATGATTCTCTACTTTTTTGGTTTTGTGGTTTTTTACATGTTCATTATTTTAATTGAATTCATGCATTCTTGTATAGTGACCACCTGTGTACAGTGACCAACATTGCATTTTTTTTGTTTGGTGGTCACTCTTAACAGGTTTTACTTTGCACGCAATGGTAAAACAACAAATGATACAGAGCCTTACTTAACCTTCTCTTTTTTGAAGGTGCTAAACCCAAGGAGGAAATTCGTTTTTCTTACATTTGTTATATAGAAATCTCATTTTTTTTTAAATAAGGAAAGAACGAAATTTTTCAAAAAATAAGGAGATAAAATTGAAAGGGAACTGCAATTGTTAGTGTCAGCAATGGATTTACACCACGTGATCAGTATTTGGGCGTTGTTTGCCCCGAGAAAATAATATTCCATCCCTTACGTGATAGATCAGATTTATTAGATATAATCCGGATAGAGCAAACCGTGCAATAGAAACTGCGAAATTCATATTTCATACTCTTCAAACCGTAATTACTATATGGTGTTTCTTATTCAGTTCATTCCTCGGTGATGCCACTACACCTTATTTTTCTTTCTCTGCGTCTCCGTATTGAATATTCGCCCTTTGACTTTTCTGTCCCTCTGCTTGTACCCACAACATTTGCCAATTATCTCCTTCAACGCGCTCAAGTCCTTTTCGTATTTTTCTTTACAAAAAATGCTTCCATTCGTGTAACACATGTTGCAATCTTTTACAAGTTTTCCGTATTTGCGTGGGTCGACCTGCCAAAATTTGCCTTTGCATCTCACATTTTACATTATCGTTATTTTTTTTTAATGAGAGCTGCTTTCTTGGGTAGCCCACGTTTGACACTGCAAGGTGCGCAATTTTTAAATGGTTTTCACGTATTATGGCCTTACGAAAATTGCAGTTGCTTTTACCCGCGGCTCTCACGACATTCGCCAAAGTTTCCATATATTTAAATACATTGTTTGGTTTGCGATTGTTACCAGAAACGTCTACGGGTTTATGTTTCATTTTCTCACTTGACAGGCATGGGAAAATTCAGCCCGAGAAAGGCATTTCGAAGAAATACCAGTTTCGTGTTAAAAAGCTCATGCTCAAAACTGACGCCATGTGTATTCACCCCTAAATAGCTATTGAAAAGTTGAATATACAGTAAGAGCTGGAAAAAAAATTAAATCCGTAATTTTGACGTGGATGATAACGACGTGGCAATTTTGCGCTATTATAGTTGGTTGTAAGCATGTCAAATCGTCATTTTAATGAAGGACTTTCAAAGTATGGAAAATCATAAATTATAATACTTGAAAATTTTAAAGTTGAACTTTTAAAGTATTCTAGTATTTCTCTCAACATTGCAAAACTGTAAAAGCTTTGTCCAGAATGTTTAGATAAACTCAGCCCGTGTCAAAATATTCAATATGATATGAAATAAGTGGTCTTCCGATATTTTTCGTACCGTGATCAATCACCACCCAACATTGTAAACTAAATACTATGAGGCGAAATAAAATTTTGATCAAGTTTTTCAAATCCTTTTCTTTTCTGTCTTGTTTACTATGCCAGCTGTTCAATTTCGAAAATTGTTTTTGAAATAATTCAAGTTGTAGTTCTTACCAATACATGTTAATGCATGTATGGTAAAATTTCCCCATGATTAACATGGGGAAATTTGACTTGAGGATTGTCACGAACCTCGTATGTCATGATATTGGCATAAACTTCTATTCATTACTGGTATAAACAACCGATTTTTTTGCATCATTTTCCTTTTTGGTTTCCAACGTTGATCTATGTAGAATCTTTCCAAATATGGCCTCAGCAGGTTTACTTGAACAAATTTTCGCATGGGTCGATTGATTTATTCAGAACGTTGTTTGTAGAAAGGACGTAGACCTGATAAATATCGGTTTTTCCCTTCATTGCACATTGACAATGAGATTCAGAATCGTGGACAGAAGCATTTTGGCCATAATCTCATCTCCTTGTTTGTATTTTCTTTCTTCGTTTTTTGTGTGTCAAATTCGGGATTTCTCAGCACGTCAAAAGGTGTGGGCTGGGAAAATGGGATTTTTAATGCTAAATTATTGGCAGTTTTATCTCCATGTTGAAAGTAACTGGCACATTCGATCGCGCATTCCCTCATGAAACTCAAAACGTTTTTATCCACTTTTTATGTATTTATCAAAACCTATTTATACATTTTATGGTGGTATCAGCAAACGTGAATCTAAAGCTTTTAAGTTTATTTGACATTTCTCCAACTATTAACTCTAAAAAAACTACACTCGTGGGATTAGAATTGCAGCAACAACTCATTGGATGCGATTCAGTGTCAAGGCTACTACATTTTAAGCTTGCAAATAGTGGCTATTTGGAGAAAAATATGTAGTTTTTATCAAGGATTAAAGAGGGAGGATAATCAAATGTCGTGAGCAATTGTTGTTACACGTAACAGGTGGTTTTACTTTTAGGAATTTCATTGAATCGTTGCCGCAATTTTTCCATTTGAAAATTGTTCGTTGTCCGAGAAACTGACAAGCCCCACATTTACGCATTGTGTGGCTAAAGTTATAGTTTGCTTCAATTGTTAAAATAAATCGCATTTACAATAACCTTTTTGTCATTGACCAGTAGCATACAGTATGTACATTGTGCTGTACTCATTGGTAATGAAAATCAGTTTGCGTCACTATATTGATGAATATTGCCAAGCACTGCACATTCTTTATTTTCGATTTTTGCATTTCAGTATTTACTTAACTTCTGATCAAAGCTGCATAAATCAAACCAAAAGAAAGTTTACTCCTATCTTTTAATTATTCAATTCGCTCTAGCTAGGGGGCATTTCTAAATAAATGTATAGTATTTTCACACTTGTTTTCATAAAAACGTGGTGCATTTACTTTTTCACTCATTACCTAGTCATAATATTACAATTTGAATAAACAGGTTTTCACGTGAAATGGATAAGTGTTTTGGACTTAAGTAGATCGATTATACCTCCATAGATTAAATAATGCGAACGTAGCGAATCCGATGAACTTCTAATGGGCAGGTATTTTAATTCATCAACTTCAAAAGCCATCTTACATCATCTGATTGTGATCTAAATATCCACAAATTCTCGAAAGTCGGCACATCTTATCAAATGTATCTGAGTTTCATAAAAAAATGATAAGGGAGATAACAACTCAGCAATTTGGTTGATCTGGAAACTCTTAAGCAATCATTTTTAATCATGAAAATTTCAAAATTTTCAGGAAGGATTGACCTTTGCAAAATGATCGCATCTTCAGGCACCAAATTATTGTTGACTCATTGTAAAATAAATTGCTGGCATTAAACGTTTTGAAATCAAAATTCTAACTGATAGTACACTGTAATGTGTCCATGATTTTTAAAAATATTTCTGTCTTCTGTCACATGTTTAACAAACTGTTTAGTATGACATTACCCTATACAAGGGTCTTAGGTCAAGCATTTCTATGCACTTCCTCATCAACTTACCTGAACTCCTGCTATAGAGAGCGTGACTCTCAAAGAGTTTAGCCATTAGACAGGGTCAGGCAGGGGTCTCTCTTATAATTGTTCTTAGGATAATGGGCCCCAGCTCAGGCAACATTCCCTTCCTTAAGATACTTGTAAGGATGGCAGTCTTTGCTCGCAGATTTATGCAAAGGCCATCGAGGAAGACGTGACTGAATTTGTCGCGTAGGCGTTTCGGAGCGGGTCAAAGGTTACACAGGTGCGCTCTCGGACTAAGTAAAATGATCGATCCACGAGATGACTGATAAGCTCGATGCTCGTCGTAGCTAAGCCGACAATGTGAGTTGTGCTCAACTGCTCATTAATTGCCACCTTTGGGTAGTTTTAGAGGGACGACATTGTCTTATCCGTTTTGCGACCATTAATTTCGCCCGTCAGATTGTCGAGGTTGGGCGAACGAATAGGAGAAGTTTGTTGGTGGCAAGGTCACTGTCCTGCGCCCCCTATCGCACCATGCAGGTTCGCGCACTGTCATGGCCGATTCCCACACTGGCCGAAGGCAGGGGTGTGGCCTCTACATTGCAATCGACGGGTGCTTGCCTGCCACAGGCAGAAATCCTGCCCAAATCATTATGGAGGATTCGAGATTCCGCACGCACGTCTGTAATAATGTGTTAACTATGGATGGGATGGCACGCTATAAAATCGTGGGGCTGCACAGTGTTGTCACGAGACAATGTTTCCCTACATTTCCCTAAATGCAGTCCATACATGCCCTAGATATAGGAGGCGCGAATTCCAATTGCTATCTAGCTTGGAGATTTGCCTTTCAAAGCAACCAGTGTGATCGATTGACCATGCACCGCTTGCCAAGTGAACATGAATTAAAAACATGTTCGGGAATAGTGTGAGAAGTCACTACAGCCTCTCGATAACATTGTCGAGTGACCTCCTATCGATCCTCACAAACAATCCTATTTCCATTGTTAAATGCTTCTTTAATGTACATGTTGGATTTTCAAATATCCAGTCATTTACAGTATATTGCGTTTTAAATGCAAGTTTTGATTTAGAATGAAAACTAGAATTAGGAAAATTTTCATTAAAACATATCCTACATGTATGTATTTTTAATTTCCTTTTTTTGAATTTCCATTATCGAAAAATTGCATACTTTTGCGATTGGATATGATTTTATATTGAATTTTTTGGTTCACCCCCGCAAAATGGCTGACATAAAAAACTCACTGTTATGAATAATAGTAAATGCTCCGCCCAGAACCTATTTTAGTACCACCTGCAAAACACAGTTCATTAATTGCGTTTCCCCCTTGTCATGCTGCTCCGTCATTACCGCCTATTAAAATGATAATTGGGAATTGTACTACCTTCGTAAATGGCTAGTCAGTATTTTAAACCCAACACGAGGAACGGAGTTAATGCGCAACCCACTCACCCAGATCTTGAATTAAAATATTGATCACCGGTGGGGCAATAAAATGCTCCATACTTGTATATAGTGTTAAGAATTGGAGGTTTTTTTACTGGTATGGACTGAGTTATCGAAAGACTTTCAGTACACTTTACACTCGAGATGATGAAAAAAAAAAATGGCGCAGAATCATGTTGGTCACCAATCGGAAGCTGCCATTTTCAATTTGAGCAGAAATAGCTAAAGTATGCAAAATCAGTCGGGTAGGAGATCACATGTTTGCGAACTTATCAACGATTTGTTAATTTAGATTTCATGTGCAGCTTTTTTCGTGATGAATGCATGATTGGTTGGGTGTATGTGAAATAACACGTTTTCCAGTGACTATGTAAACTGGTTTAAATCAATTCTTTCAAGCGAGAATTAAAAAGAAATTCTAATCAAACAATGCAAAATTAGTTATTCCAGTTGAAATCCTCGTGCTGAAATGAGTTATAATGATTTTCAGAAAACTTGCTAGGCTACTTTCGGACTTATCTTCTACTTCCCACGATACACTTCATTGGGAAATGTCGTCATTGCTACTAATTGAATTAAAAAGGCAACTTTGTAATAATTGGTCTGTTGCTAACGACATAAGATTACATCTTTTTTTCCCCCTCAAAACTATCAAGTTCATTAGCAATAATCACGCCCCACGATCCCACGATGAAATACTGCTAGTTAAAACAAATAATGTACATGTACTGTCATTTAGTCGAAACTATATGGTAAGCCAAGATTTACTCTGCTGAATATACTGTAATTAATTTGGATAGGTGGCGCCCTCTGATGTTCAGCAACGTGCCTGTATATAGTGCCAATGCGCTTGGTAGATGTGTCAGTCTGCGCTTGGTAGATGTGCCAGTCTGCGCTTTTCGTGGGCGGATGTGAACCCTCAAAAGGTCACGCAGTTTCAAATTAAATCAAGCGCTGCGCGCTGCCGAAAACGCCGTAAAAAGGAGGGGAGCTGTCTGCAAATGGGTGTAAACTGATGTAATTTCCTCAGTAATGTGATTTGCGCTTGGGTCATGTGCCTCGCGTTCCCCTGGGTGTGGTGCATTATGGAATATATTTTCACGAACGCACCCCCTAGAGGCAAAAATGCGCATTATTATTAGTACGGAGATGGTAATGCATGAGAGGTCCGCGAATTACAGTGTACTTTTAATTTCGTTTTATTCCTTCAGCCAGGAAAGCTGGCTATATTTGCGGCGCCAAGTTTTAATTGAAACAATTTCGCAAATCTTTCGCGTTGGAACTTTGTAAAGGACAGTAAACCCGGGAATTTTTTTCATTATTTTTTGTATTAATTTTTGAACGCATCACGAATACACGCGGTCAGAAATAAGCAGGCATAACCGTGTTAACCACGATGAGATATTCCAAAAGTTGGGTTCTTGACGAGATGACTGATCTCATCCACAACCAATGAAAAATTATGATAAAACCAACATTATCCAATTGATCTTACACGCGTTGGTAGATTTTATTTTAATTAGCCATTCTGATCCAATGCGGCAGAATCATCGTTCAAATTGTGATCAGGTTGGCATCAGATACTAACTGAGACAATCAGTCCTCTATTCATAAACTGACTGCACAATTTGACCCAAAAGAAGCTCGTGTATAAGATTCATCTCGTCGAAGCAAAGTTTGATTTGTATGCCTGCAGAGCCACGGATCAAGTCGTGTTTCATATCGGATTTTTTTTTTCTCCCGTCTTCATCCGAGGTGCAACTTTTATAGGGTTTTTATCTGAATGTCTCTTCATTAAAAAAACCTTTAAAAATGGCGCCCCCGAGCGGTTCACGATGAACTTCAGAGAGAGTTTGGTACGTTTTGAAATCCCTGGAGCGATGCATGAGTGAGAGTTTTTGCAGGCTTTCGCAGCATAATGTATATAGGTATATGTAATGTCGATGGTTATCAAACTTTTGACGTGATTGAACTCTTTCATCCTAGCCAACTACCGGGCTTTTCACCCTGCAAACGGACGCAGCAAGGTCTATATTCAGCCGGCTATTATTATTTAGTCTCCTTTTCATTTGCATTTTCATCATTGGCCGCAAGTGGTTACCTTTTTTTAAGAGATCAACTTCGTGCTCAGCTTCTTGTTTTCAAAACAGAAACCCGGGGGGAGGCAGAAACTCTCAAATATTTTGAACAAGAAATCCTTTTCAAAAAATTGAATATGAGGACCATAGACGTTATAATTCATGCACGTGTTTCAATTAAGCACCGCCTATACACCACTTTTAATAGATTTTAGGGGATTTACTTCTACAGGTGTTCGAGGTGGATTCCCACCGAGATTTTCTTGTCCTTGTAAACCCACCTCCAGATTTGCGTGAAAAAAGTGTTTGAAACACGTAAGAGCACTATAGCTACGTTGCGCATCCACTGTTACGCGTTAATAGGAATGATAAAGTGAAAATTCATCATATTAGAAGGACACGTTGAATAAATTAAAGCGTGGATCCGTCTGAAAATTGTATACTAACAAGTGTATTCATAGACTAATAATCATGATGATTTGGGGGAAAATAAATTGATTTTCACATTTCTAGGTAATTTTCATGTCAGTCAACTCGTACAGCTAGAACACACGTATAGAAACTAAAAAGCATACTCTAGAATACATTTACAGTAGCACTGCAAAAAGACTACAGTAGATGTACAACCTATATATTTTTGATATGTTTGAGAGACTGATTTCTGCATCTTTTGATAGAAATCGGAATATCAAGAGAAACCAAAAAATAACGTATTTTATTCACTGTATCTTATTGTTTATGGCTTGTTTCAAATAATTTAATATTTTGATAAAAAAAATCAGTTTTACATCTTGATGCACGTTACTCAAACTTTAATTCATCGATACGGTATCAGTAAACGCACAACAACGTGCTTGTACATTCATGGCGCTAAACTTACGATGAAAACACTTCCGGTCCATTTTCAATTCAATTAAATTCAATATGCATTCTAAGTACATAAATGAAACTGCAATTTGAAATTTGCTACATGTATAACATTTGCATAGCACGAGGGGCATTGGAATGATTCTGAAGCCAGTTGAAAATCAAGAAACGTTTTAATAAATTTTGTAATTAATATGAAAGTATATACTGTCTGTTCCAAGACATCGTGTCACTGAGCCTAGAGTGGCCATTGATATTTATTAGTTATGGACACCCCGCGGATTTTTAGTTTTGATTGGTTTACTGATTAACATTTCTGCGATTTAGATTTGTCGAGACCGGCATACAAATGCAAAAAAAATATTTCAATGCGAACCCACTTAGTTCATGGATGTCATGGCAAGCCCATAAAACAATTTTTTCAGACGTGAACTCTCGAAATATCCCAGAAAAAAAACGTTCATTGATCCCTCATACGGTGTTGGCTCTTGTGCTTCAGTGACCTCCGACCTCTGTTGATCCGCACGATTTTCCTCCTACCCACTTCAATCTTATTCAAATTAGCCTCCGATAGATCAATGCATTGAAGCCAGACTCACCTGCGAACTTGCAGGGTTTTTGGACTTGCCAATTTTGTACGTGTTTTCCCACGTGTCTCCTCGTGGTGGCGTTGTTTAAATAACCTTTTAGGCTGTTCCGTGCAAAAAAATTCCCATTGACCTTTTTACCTGAATTCGTGTTGGCGTTTTGGGTTTAAAATTTCGTGCGTATAGGTATCGTATTCACCTTGGTTGAACGAGTACTTTCTTTTTCATCCACTATATGGTGCGAGTACAACCTACAGTATAACGCGCCCATTTGCATTAGTGTCAAAGGTCATGACTTCAATCCCATTGCATAATGCTGCTTTTCTTGTCTTCTTCTTCGGGAACTATTGTTTTACTAAGAACTCTTTTGGCTGTCGAAATGATGAAAAATTATCTGTGAACCATGTACGCTGTATTCTTCTCTTTCATAGAGAACCCCGTTGAGAGATTCGCGTAAGGGTAAAGGTCACGTGATAACGTAACTTATTGCGAAGTATGCGCCATGTTTCCACACCGTTTATTAACTGATCAGCATGTGGTCATTTAAGTAAAGGGACCATAGCTGTGACCATGATTGAACACCTACAGTACATGTATGAAAAACTGGCCATATCAAACTCATACGCTGAAATACGTACGCTTGTAAGAAACCATTGAAAGATGTTCATACATATTCAAGTTTAGGTATGTACTGTATGGTGGTAAGTGGCGCCACGCATTGATATGACAGCATTAATTTGCTATAGCTTTGAACCAGATATACTGTGCATTTACTGTACACATGAAACGCAACACTTAATTGAATATTTTAAATATGAATACACAGGTATTTACATCTGACTATATAAGATGCAAGCGTATTTATTGGTGTCATAGGGTAGGAGCAGAGTGAACCGATTTCAGATCAGCTTTCTGCCTCCGATTACTAGCGCATGCGCATTCGCAAA
>JAQGAO010002641.1:0-18988 GCA_034697705.1 Ommatoiulus sabulosus
TTATTACAAAAATTTAATTATTTATTAAGTTATTCAACATTTTTAGGGTGTTGAAATACTTTTTTCCCTCACTGTATACTTTTGTTATATTTCAATTAAAATTGCCCATGATTACAAACAAGAAAAATGTTGGGAAAAATAGACAGAACCATTTTTCACTTTTCAGAGTTAGAATGTTTTTTTAGGAAACCTGAAAACAAAAATATAAAAACTAAACATTTGGCACTTGCCACATTTGTGTAGCGTGCATAAAAATACCTAGCACTGGGAATCCATGTGGAAGGCGCCATTACGAGCATGCCAGTATGCCTCGTTGACAGTACTGGCAAGTCCTGACTATCTGTCATTTAACATACAGTATGATCAATTCACATTATAGCTCTTGTCTTGTATGACAATTCGTTAGGGCGTATTTAGAATTTTGCTAACGTTTAAAAGGATGTATATATTAAAATCAATACAAAATGGACAAGTTTCGAAATATTTTATTTTGTAGAGTGTTACAATAAGCAGCGCACCATTTAATTGAATTAAATTTTGGATAAAAACGGAATTTAAATTGGTAAACTATGACTGCACATATCATGATGATAATAATAATAAAAATAAACCGAAAAGATTTAATGACATTTGAGCATAAGAAAAATGAGTGAAAGAAATAACTGGTTTCCATGCATTGTTTATAACTACCAATGACCAGTTTTTCAAGATAAACTAATAAACAGTTTACATTTACACGTAAATATATAACATGTTTATTATATATTGTATTTTATATAATTAACAATATAACATGCATTTATTTAATAGATATATACATGTAGGCTGCATTTGTAGTTCTACTCGAAGAAAACCATATGGCGCTCCGAACGCAAGGCCACCCAAAAAAGCGTCGGGTCTTTTAATACAATGAGCAGCGCCACCTGAATTCTGTCAAAATTGAACAGGGTAACACCTGTATCTCATTGGCTTCCATGTTTAAGCTATTGAGCGCGCGCGCACAGGTCTCGTGTTTTATAATCATGGATAGATATTAGGCAAATCAGCACTAGTGGGCTACCTTGTGGGTATCCTTACCCAATATAAGGCGATTGACACGTTGACTATTATTCGTTTACAAGCGATGGGCGTGGTTTTGGGCGTATAAATAATGACGAACGGTAGGGCGACGCTGCAGTGATTTGACCACCAGAACATCACAGGCGTTGCTTACTGATATTGCGTATACTGTGATTATGAGCGAATCCGTTTTCTGTTGCTAGATGGCGCTACATGTTGGTTAACGCGCCAAAATATTACAACATCCGAGTTGCAGTCTTTTATCTTGGCCATCTGCCTCGTGCTTTGGGTGCTGCGCATTTCATAAATTGGTAAGCTTGATAAGTTTCATTTAGTGTAAATATTATTTGTCATTTAACAGTGTAAACCCAGAGCGACCATTGTTACAGTTTTGAAGTTGCTAAACAATACGGTTTCTTTCATATTTTCTGATCCATTGAGAAAGAATGCCTCGATTTTAGAACGCACGTACATAGATGGCAGCCATGTTGTTGCCGAAATAATCCATTAGTTGAAAATCGAACGGAATCCTATGCCATATTGTTGTTCTGAAATATGCTTTTTGAGACTACGAGAGTTATTCCTCTATGTAGTGTTGTTTTTCTGATTTTAATTAATGTGCAGTGTTCTGCTATTTGTGTGACTTACTAAACAAAAGCCGCATTGTCATGACGTTAGGCCTATCGTGCCTCGCCGTATGGCGCTGACGATAACTAAATCGAAGTATTTAAAACTAGAGCAGTCCACGTTTGATTCTTATTTGAATATGTGTGTAATAACATTGAAACTGTTATCATATCAGATGACCCCTACTAAATTTGTGTGATCTTAGATAGGTCCTTTTGTATTTTTTGCACTTTTTAACTTGTCTGACGATAAGTGTGGGGGCATTGGCCAGTTTCCTCATTTTCTTTCCATTAATGATTGTCTGTATAAGAACTGTAACAACACTAATCAATAGCCAAGATAAAATTAGTGCCACCCACCAATACGGAGTTCTAGTTACATTCTTATTTCCAACCATAATGAATGAAGTCTTCTGAGACACACGAGGCACATATCTTTTGTCTTCACGCTTCAAGTTTGGAATTAGTTTAGGCTTTGTTTTAGTTCATCAAAGTTTTATGTGCTTGGTAAGCAAAATTCCCAGGATGATTCTTGCTTTCAGTAGTTATTGTTTTTAATAAATCTGTCCTTGATGAAGCTTGAAATCAGGCATGGAGAACTTTCTGCCTGACCTTCCACGTGATTTTATCATGCCCTTTTGGATCGGCGTTTGTAACTTCCGTACAACACTTTGAGTCAGAATTTGATCCAATAGCACCTGGATATTTGGCAGTTTATTAGCTGATTAACTTTTATAAGTAAAGGGAATTTTTCATATATTTGCTAAACACATTGGGACGATTTTACAAAGGTTTTTTAACGCTTATATAGTATTTACCAAGTGTACTCTGGAGAAACCTAATTTTCACGTAATATTTGCCATGGCCATTTTTCCAACCCTTTTAAAGTTTCCTTTTTTTATTTTCACAGGTGAAGATTTTATTATGGCTGATCCGGAAAAGTATGTAAATTATATGATCCAAATGCATGAGCATAAACAAGTTAACTCATCAGAAATTGTAGTCAAGCTTGATAGATAGTCTACTTGTATGCCATCATTTTCTTGTAAATACTTTGAAGCACATTTATTAGATTTTAATTTTTTTTGTCCAGGGCAATGGAATGGGGAGGAAGTCATGAAGATGGGGAGGTTGAGGATGTTGAAGAAGTAGAGGTAGATGACAGTAGAGCTAGTGAGTATTACAACTTAGAATTTTGTGACAGCGTGTTTATCCTTTAATATAGTCAGTATTATAATCCTGTGATTCTCCTTCAATTTAAGGCGAAGTAACATCTCAAATTATGAAAAATCCTGAATTACTAGCTGCATTGCAGTCAAAATTAGGTACTATTGTGGGCTCTCCTTCAGGATACATTGCTAGGTAAGGTCATCAGCTTGGAGCATTTGAAAAGTTTAATTTGGTTTAGTGTATTTTTTGTGTTTAAATCTTTTATTCCTGGGGTTTTAAAATAAATCCTCATAAATAACTTTCATCTTTAAGCGTTATTTATTTAAAAAAATTATTTCCAAGCTTGCCAAAACCTGTGAAAAGACGTATCAAGGCTCTTAAGAAACTTCAGCTTGAATTCACCAAAATAGAGGCCAGGTTTTTCCAAGAAGTTCATGCTTTAGAATGCAAATATTCCCAACTTTATCAAGAATATTATGACAAGGTCCGTATTGCATATTGCTTGAAAGACATTTATTTTGAAAAAATGTCTTCAAAGGGTCTTAAACTGTGTGTGATTTCTAATTTGGGCTTGTAACATTACAGCGAATGTGTATTGCCACTGGTCAGTATGAGCCTAATGATGAAGAATGTGAGTGGCCTTCAGAAGATGAAAAAGATGAAGATGAGTTGGCTGATGATGCACAGAACAAATTAAAAATTGAAGAAGCCAAGAGTAAAGAATGTATGTTCCTATATTTTAACAATTTTTTACATTACTCAAAAAGACGTTAATTTCAAAACACTGCATAAATATTAATAACATGGTTGTGTTATGGAAGTATTTACTTTTTTCTAACATTTTATTGGAATTTGCACGTTTTCTAAATAAAATGTAATCTGTCAAAAATAATATATACATAGTGACCATGAGTATCCAAATATTTTTTTTTTTTGGGGCTTTTTGGCTAACTAAGGAATTGGGAATTTTTTATGTTTTTATACTTAACAGTGAAATACTTCTTATTTTAGCGAACGAATCTGGCATTCCAGAATTCTGGTTAACTATTTTCAAAAACGTGGAAACGCTAGCAGAAATGGTACAAGAGCACGACGAACCTATCCTGAAGCATTTAAAAGATATAAAAGTTAAGATGTCTGAAAAAGATCCAATGGTATGTCCACAATGAGACCATTATATTGATTTTAGCTGTAGCTTCTTTAATTACAACATTGGTTTTTTTTTTCAGGGTTTTTGTTTAGAATTTCACTTTGAGCCTAACGAATATTTTAGTAATACAGTGTTAACAAAGGAATATGAAATGAAATGTGTGCCCGAAGATGGAGATCCATTTTCTTTTGAAGGACCAGAAATAATTAAATGCAAAGGGTGTGTTGAACTTAGTTTTAAACATTTTAGTTAATACAATGTGAATTAGTCATGAAATTAAAATTATTTTCTCTTATCAGAAGTCCAATTGATTGGAAGAAGGGCAAAAATGTAACTGTTAAAATGATTAAAAAGAAGCAGAAGCACAAGTCACGAGGATCTGTGAGAACTATTACAAAAACTGTGCAGAATGACTCATTCTTCAACTTTTTTACACCGCCATCAAGTAAGTTTGCGCCTAAATTTAGCATGCGTTTTTAACGTTATTTTCATTTGTTAACCATATTATTTTTTGTAGTTCCTGAAGATGAGGATGCCGAAGTTGTAAGTACTTTGAACTAAAATTGATTAGATGATTTATTAGAAAATTGTAAAGCTTGACATGGGGTACGGATCCTTTTCCAGGATGAAGACTTGCAGGCCCTTTTGGCAGCTGACTTTGAGATTGGCCATTATATTCGGGAACGGATTGTTCCACGAGCTGTCCTGTACTTTACTGGCGAAGCATTGGATGAAGATGTAATGAGCTGGCATAACCAAACTGGCATAAATTCATTTGGGAATAGTTTTGAACGAGTTTTTTTTTCTTTCTCTAGTATGATGATGAAGAAGGTGAGGAGGAGGATGATGAAAATGATGACGATGATGATGAGGAGAACGATGCGGATTACAATCCCAATGTAAGCGTCTAAGTTTGATTAAATAGGAGGAAGTTTTTTTGTATTATAGATCTGAATGCCAAAAACATCATTGGTAATTTTCTAATTGTGAACATTAATAAACTTATGTCATTAAATAAGTGTTCATGTTTTCACTAGGTAAATAAGCTCTACTGCAACTTGGAATAAGGGTTATTTACCTAAACAACTGAGTTTGAGTAATTTATGTCTTACTGAAAAGAATTTGTGGTTTCAGAAATTAAATTCTTGAAAAAGTTTTTGCAATTTAAAATAGGAAAAGATTTGATGTTTAAAATTATGTATTAAAGTTGAGATGAAATGAGCTTTTTTAAGGAAATCTATTGTGCAATGTTATTTTCAAATCTTATCGAAATTCTCATTAATTTCATAACTGAAGTTAATTTGCAGTAAAGAAAAAATAGAAATAATTTGTCCAATGCTACCAAAGTAAAGAGTGCTTGAAATAGTAATTATTGATGTAATATACCTTCTAGTTATGGTAGTACGAGTCTTGAGAGTTGGTGGAACAGCTTGTTTGGATTAACTAAGGCTATTTCAAGCTATATAACTTCATATTTACTAAATTTAAAAAGCATTTCCGAAGGATGCCTGTTGTGAGGAATTGTCATCATTTGTACGAGCTTGGAAAGAAGGGGGTAAAGTAAAACTCACAATAAAACAATTTTGACGTTAAATTTTAAAGCAGATTTTTTTGAGATAAAAGAACTCTGGACGACCCAATTTTTTGAGACACATTGCCAAGACAGCTAGCTCCTACGATAATCTTTGGAGATTATTCTTTGCCTTGCATAATTCTTCATGAACTTTTAACTTTCTTATAAAAATTCTTTTTAAGATGACGATCTTGCCCCTAAATGGTGTGAGTTTGTTTAAAAGGTTTCAAAACGTGTTGAATTTGTTTACATTGGCAGGCAGAAGATGCTGATAAAAGAGGACAAGCCGTTTCCGATTGTAAGCAACAATAGTCGACAATAATAGTGCCGATTATTGCTAAACTATGTGAAGACAGTTCCACAAGCCGCTCCAGCGATGAACGAAATTAAAGATGGCAATGTGACGTTTTTATATGCCCCATGTCCTTTCCCATGCATCATACCCCTTTATTGCCTCGCACTAAATGTGGTGGAGCAGTTGTTTGTGTAAGATCATCAGATCTGGCAGTTTTTTAATTTGCTTAATTATTCTAAATGTCATTTCTGCTTCATTTTCAATGCAGTTAGTATGTACGTATGCCTATCCAACAACTACATTCACAACTGCCCACACAAACATAGTTACAAAATTCAGTTGCTAAATGTTCTGGTTTAACAACGCAATGTTTTAACCGATTAATATACTTAATTTGTTTGTGTTGTTGAAACTTTGCTTATGCTCATACAAAATTCATCATTAGAATTTGCATTTGTTGCTGAAAGAATCTCCATAGCCATGCGTTTTTTGGATTTCAGAAGTGTTTCTTGTTAATTAATATCGTTTCTGCAAATCTGGAATTTCCAGTATTTTCTAGACACAGGACTGGTTTGACGAACTGTGGATATTCCATGAATAAATTGAAAATAGCACAAATAACCGATATTTTGCATAATTATTTATAAAACCAAGTGGATTGACTCGCTAATTTTAATTTGACGAAATTTCTGAAGAGAATGCAAACTGGCATTTGCTTTGCATGTTGTAATGCCTCGTTGCCAACACTGTTACTAACTGCTGCATTATATAATTAGCTAATGAATTCAGTTTCATTGTTTATTTCTGAATAGAAATTAAATACTTTAAGGGCGTTTGCGAAGGTTCATAGTTTGAGCGCTTTTTATAATCGTAGTCATGCCATTACTTTATGGAACAGGTATTTTCATAGGAAATTTGAGAGGATATGGTGATAACGTGGATGGAGGTAAATGATATAGTCTAAAAAAACCTAAGCTTTTTAATCTGATTGGCTGACACTTTGGTTTTGATAATTGTGAAGAGAAAAACTAACATGTCTTGCACCAATAGCTTGGTGGATGCTTGCTTGCTTCATGGGATTTTCTAACTATTACTTTGGTTTCAATTTTCTGTAAAAAGAAGTTATTTTGCATGCGTTTTCTACATAAACAAACTCATCACTGTTGTTTAGTGATGTTTATGAATGATTTGCATTGTTTAGAAAAGCTGTAGTTTTGGTGGATTACACCTATTGTATGAAATCTGTCCTCGTTACTGTGGATCTGATCATTATAAAATTAAGATTCCTTTATACTCTAGATCCATGTTTCCTAATTAAATTTAGTCATGGAAACCTTTTTGCAAAAATTGAAAAATAGTAATTATTTCGTGAAATTACGATCTACGTGGTTGGGAATGTTTTCGTAAATTCATATAATATATTGCTTATGATTGAAATTGTTTAAAAAAATTGGAGCTGCCGGGGATCGAACCCGGGGCCTTTCACATGCAAAGCGAACGCTCTACCACTGAGCTACAACCCCAACATGTCCTGAAGTTTCTTAAAATATGTTGATAGGCTAGTGGTGGTAGCGTCATGACCGCATTGGCATTTGGTTTCTTAGCAACAGCTTGGAAGAAGCGCGCATGCGCTGCAGGTCTTTACAGCAGCTGCGGATATATGCAGCTGTGCAGCGTTCATATTCAGTGGTTCGTAACAACGTCAGTCAGTGCGTGGCGTGCATCTGATCCAACCGGTTGGCTGCGTTGAGTTACCATTCAACACGGATTAAAACTGGTTGATATTTATGAAGACATCAAAAATGGGAAACAATTTCTCTTATCTAGTGGGTATATTGGTGAAATAACAATCGTTCATTTTACATATTTTGTTTCTTATAAGTTTATTGACAGTGTCGGGGAATTAAATTGGCGCAAAGTCCATAAGTTGCATGCTATTTCGAAGTTACGAAATAATTCTCAAGTTAACTTTAAATGTCGTTGAAAATCACTGAATACTTGGACAGCATTTTTTTGACCGTAAAACTAATGGTTGTTTTTTTTTAGATATGATTGCTGCGGCATTTTCAACTGTTTTCAACTGTCGTGCCCAATGCCATGCAGTGACCAAAATAGCAACGAATTTTACATGATTTAGTTTTGTGAACACTAAAAAGCAAAATTCTCCGACATCTCTCGTTTCCTTACGAAGTAGAAACTTATCTGAAGCTTTTAACGGCGCGTGATTTCAGCGTCGACTTATATGCAAAGGTCATCTGGCCGCCCAAATTCGATCGAAACATGATTTGAACCGATCTTGAGCCAGAGCGTTGAAATTTCCGAAATTAGTTTGTCCATTGCTCAAATGCAATTGGTTCTCTGACTGGACGGCCGAGTGCTATAATCGGCATTATGCAAACGAACGATAAATCTCCAATAATGCACGTGCCACCTTCGACCCCGTCGACTTCAGCTAGTCCCAGCCACAATAAAGGTCAGCTGGGAGGAGTGTTCACTCACGCCCACGCATTCGGAACCGGGCCAATTTCAGGGATTACTCATCGCATTTTTCATCCACCAAAATTGGAAAGGTAAGTAAATTTTGCCAAATTTTCTTTAGCGCTACTTGTTGATTTTTTCTACGTGTTAAAAATCGGCCTGTTTGCTTGAAAATTCAAATGGTGCGTTTTGCTGCAAGATTGTGACCAGTTTGCAACAAACTATGCAAAGCGTTTTAGGTTTTGCATAATCTTCGATTTCAATTATTTTTACCATAGATTCTAAACTGTTTTGCGGTAAATTTGGATTACTATATAATTTCGCCATCTCGAAAACAACTTTTTTAAAGTTTCCTACACACCATCATCGAGGTCGAAACGAGAAATTAAAGAGTGCTCCATTTTTCTGGTATTAATTCAGCTCTTCACGGACACTAAATTTAATACTTTCCAATTATTTATCTAATAAGTTTTTTTTCAAATATTATAAGATTAGTCAAAATCCTAAAATTATTGGGGGTCACGTTCTAGCGGTTTCATTAAATTGTTGTTTCTACAACCTAAATTTCGAGAATTACCTAGTTAAAATATTTCTTAAATTGTGGGATTAAGAAAAAATTACCTAATTTTGATGTGCTAAAATGCACACTGTAGGTGCAGATTATAACATATGATTGACATTATATTTTTCTGTATAATTTTAATTCCGAGTTTGAGGCAGCCATATTCCTCAAAAATGCAGCAGTGATTAAAACACCAGGGAAGAGATTTTTTTCAATTTACAAAAAGTCCAAACGTAATCTATGTTAAAGCGAGCTTGTTTCAGAATGGAGAAATTAACGCAGAATGAATTGCCATTGCAATTCATTTTCCTTTTTGTTGATTGGGGGGGAAATACAAAGTTAAGTTGAGGCGACGTACTCGAAAAAACTAATGCAAATATTAAAACAAGCCTGTACAAACTTTTTAACACCATGTACACGCACATTGCATAGAAAACCAAACAAACAAACTCGTGCTCCTTGACCTACCACACTCTGGAGCGCAATCTTGTTGTTGAAGATTTTCTCAGAAATCCAGATTTTGTTTATATCAATGATGCATGATGATTCATAGCCTGCCTGAACGTTTATAGGAAAGTACATTTAAATGCTGTTTATAGAGACAGCATTGATAACTTTCTAACTCCGATATGTTATCGGAAATCCAGCCTTTGTAGATGTTGCAACGAGTCTGGTTGCATTCCAGTCTTACTGCAGCAGAAGCAGCCACAAGTGCGTGCAACAATCCATTTCCGCAACGTATTTCCGCCGTGCCATGCCTTTGTTTAGGGGATATCCGTTTATGGTCCGGCTTATACTGTACATAGCCTCTGAACAGATATTGTTGACGTAACAAACACGTTCGGTTACAGATTTGCCATTCATCGTAAAAGATGCCATCGAATACCTTTTATGTCCCTCAACATGTTTACTCTCGTGCATATATAGTGTACGTCTTTTCGCCAAATGTGTTTGAATTAAATACGACGCTCGTTGATAAAGTGGCCATTGTTCAGAAATTTACAATATAATAAAGGCGAACACTTCCCAGAATTAAAATGAAATAGCAGTATTTGCAACGTTCTAGTTGTTGTAGAAAGATCTTGTATGTTAGAAAGATCCTAAACCCGTTCAAGAGGGAACACAGTTGCTTAGAACAAGCACGCGTCCTTTCTGAAATAGGCGAAAATCGTACATATTTGAAATACAGTATAATTAATTATTCTATTAGTTTCATGAAGCGATATTGATTTTGTGCATTTTTCGATAATACGCAGCTTCAAATTTTATTGAAACTGTATGAGAAATAACAAAACGATATGTGTGTATTCTTATGTTTACTGCTCTTTCGGTAGTTTACTCACATGTTCGTTGTTGAACCCGAATAAGGTAACTTTATGGTCGCCCTATCGCAAAGTTGTTTTAATTGAAGTGCGCACTTGTAAAGATATTTGTTGATAGACATGTTTTTCCCAAAAACAAGACCTCGAAATCCTAATTTACAAATTTCTCATACTATAGTCCCACTCGTGACTTTTCTAGTGTTGTCCATAACTATATGCAAAGTGAATTGAGATCTCTTCCATCAGGCGACGCAATTAACCTGATTTCATGCGTATAAAATCTTCGCCTAACGCCTGAGTTCATGGTCTTAAGGGCTATAATATTGACGGATAATTTGTGTTTTGGCCATCATGGATATATAGAAAGGAAACGTTTGTAACCGTATTACTCGCTAATCCGTCAGTTCAATATTTTGAAAGTACATGTATTAAGGTGTAACGTTATTGAGGATGCAGTTCCCCCTCCATGACTACGTCATTGGAAATATGTACATATTCCGTTCATTAAAGCCTTGCAACTGACGTTTTTTTAGTTGTAGAAAGGCCTGCTTTATATGTCGTGCTCTGAATAACCATTATTCCCTACACTATTACTATTTTTTCCAAAGATTGCATTGAGAGTGAGACAGCTGTAAGGGGAGGGAAGTCTTTTTAGATGGTAAACTATTACAGCTAGAATTGTTTACACAATTATCACACAATTATCTTGTCTCAATTTGAGAATTTCGAGTTATAATTTTCTGTGTAGAGCATGGACACCGGAGCGGAACATTCGAAGTACATGTACAGTGAAAGCCGCTTAATTCGATCACGGTGGTTCCAGCGATTTTGAAAAAATAATGTACAGAATTTTAAAAAAAAGTTGTCAGTATAGTGTTTGATGTAGCCTGTTTGCTATAGCTGCTGAAATTTCAGAAAATTCATGACGTTGAAATTCAAACGTGTCCGTGCTTGTATGAAAGCTGCTCAAACTTGTTTCGCGCGTTTGGGTTAATAGATCGAGTATGTAGACATGTGGCAAATGTGATCGAATTATACAATGAGTCGATCAGATTAAACGAATGTTGTTGTTTTTTCATAAAGGAAGCCTATAGGAAAAAATCCGTTTTGAATGTACTGATCTAATTAACAGACTTTCACTGTACACGTACTGTATTTGAGAAATGTCCATAACGGGACAGGTATATATATTTATTGCCAATGTCTTAAAATTAGCGGATGTGCAAAAAGAGGCGTCAGTCATGCACTGCATGCCAATTTGAAAATCGTCTATTTGGGACGAAATTGAAATTGATTTTCTTATAGGAATAGGATGGCCCTTTTTTTGGAAGCATACATAAATGCTCATTTATATTATTTGATGTTCAAGAGACGATAAGAGTTAAAAGCTAGAATGCATTCAATGCGAAGCAATAAGCCTAATGTCGCAGAATTGCGATAGATGTACTGCGTATCTCTATACACGCCTCGTTTAATAATGCATGGGCGTGATCAGGAACTATACAATAAGTTGCATTGCCGCTATAGATGTTGGAGTAAAAAAACAACACGGTGATGGGAATGTGCCTGGAAACATTGTTTGATTTAGGAAGGTTGACTTGTTTCCTATATTGCCAATCAGAAAATCAAACATGTTGTCGTTTGATTGGACAATTGCCATGACCACTTGGACTCAGCACTATTATATTGCCTCTGCCTATAGGTGTCCACATTGCATTGATTACTTTCCAAAATATATCAGACGCTATGTCCATGGAGAAAAAAAACCGACATTGATAAGGACCGAAGAAGACTTTTTGTATTTTATCTCATTCCTTCATGTTATAGTGTTCAATAACAAATAATGTGCCTATAGACAGTATGTTCGTCATAGTTGTCCGAATATTATTATCTTCAGTATTGATAATAAAACAGCCTCTTGCATGTATCGTCTACAATGTATTTGTCTTAATCGCAGTACTATGTTGACATACAGTACTGCAGACGTTCTTGCATTAAATATATGAGATGAAACAAATAGGAATGTGTCTGGAAAAGCTATCACTCGTCGTTCGCAAAAATGCTTTAGCTATATACACTGTATGTATACAAGTACATGTACATAATAATAATTTTCAAGTGGCGAAAATTTGTCAACAGTATGTACATGTATATCGATATTACATGTATACATGTATATAGCAACATTGAATTAATTGACTCTGATAAGTATATTTTTTAAATGTTGAGTGCTTTTTTTTACCCTATACTCGTACTTTAATTATGAAAGTTATAAGCGGTTTGCATTGGTTTTAACGGAAAACAGAATTAGTATAGGTGCTCAGACAGAAGCCTAACTTACGAATGGCACTTTTATCAGATCGCGAATCGAAGCGTGCAAAATAAGACACACCAATTGATTAAAAGAATTCACCTTAGGTTATGTCTGTTTTAAAACGATTACTGTAATTCATTACTTTTGCACACGTGATTTCTCGACTATACCAAAGTGCGATCGCAAAGCTTCTGTCAGGTATAGAGTACCCCTATACTATTTGCATAATGGGCGCGAGCATTTTAATGCGTGAGGATGTCACAACTGAAGTATTGCAGAATTAATTAAAAAATTCATCATGAATTTGGCATTTGAATGCGTAAAATAAATGACAAGATGTACGCGCATCCCGGCCTCCTTAACGATTTGTCGATTATTTATTTACTTTTTCATTGAAATCTTAATTAACTCTATTTGTTTGAAGTAATTTTCATCTTTAGTCGTACATGTATATATATTTCGTAGTAAATACAACGTAAAATGAGTAAATCAATGAAGTCGAAGCATACATAAAAGCATAAACAACGAAACGTACCATGATACATGCATTCAGGTATACGGTTCCAGATCACTGTAATTAAGCGAATCTTTTTGTTTGTTATACCCATGCAGTGCATCTAAAAGTTGTTTCCACTAGTAAGATGTTGTACATGTATATTAAGTGCAGTGCATGCAATAGCACTGTATCTAACAACAATTTAGATGCTTTAATGAAAAATTCTCTGGGGCTTCAGAGAAATGTATACGAGTAATAATACTGCAACATTTTGAAAAACGTGTACCTGCATGGCGAGAATGATCAATAGTGCCGATATCCTTGGTCGACGCGGGTGCCGCAAACTTTCAATTTGTAAAATCCGCAATATCTGCGAATCGCAATATTCATGAATAGATTATATTGTGCCAAGGTCGGGCTTTGAAAATTGACATCCATTTAAATTTAAAACCTGCACTTCAATGGACCCGAATTTCCTATCTCTATTTGTGCAGATCCAAACGATTTCTGTCTATACAGTATATATCAAAAGCCAAGTTTTTCATTTATAGCCAAACCGCACTTTAATTGCAGAAAAGTTTTACTCAAGTACCTAGCTTTTATGTTGCATGTATTGCTCGTGGTGTGTGGCTAATGTGGCTTGGTGTGCACTGTGGAGTCTGTGGCCTGTGGGCGTGCTATGGGGTATATGAATCTGAGAATCGTGGCGCTGAATAAGACTCATCTAACTCTATCATTCTAAAAACTAAGAAAATGCCCCATTAGATAGGCCTACTATACATCACTTACCGATGAATAGATTTTTTACCCGAAAGTAAATATATTTTGATGCTGTTTTAACTGCCGCTGCATGCAAATCAAAAATTGTGTGAATTTTCTCGTTTATTTATAAATAAACTAGTTGGCAGTCCCGGCTTTGCTCGGGCTGTATATATACTTTCCGATAGCGCTGTCCGATTACCGATGGGTTTTTTCGTTTGGCACGCGGTTTGCGTCATCCGGGGCCATTGGAAATGGACGTCCTCAAAATTTACCTCAACTTATTCCCCACGGATCAATCTCTACAATATCTTTTGCATACCCTGCATACTCGACTCGAACCACTCTGGTCCCATCTACTGCTATTGCTCAAATCTCCTCATCTTAACACTGCGATCTAAAAACAAACTTCCCAACTCCTTCACACATACTAACTTTAACCAAACATTTTTAAGTGATTCCCCCCTCCCCCTCCAACCTGGGGAAATCACCAATTAATTAAACATTTCTTCACAATTTTTTTGAATTAATATACCATTTAAGGTATGGCATATTCTTGGTTACAGGTATATTGACCTCTGCATGCGCTAAAACGTTGTTCAAAATAATTCCCGAATACTGATCCACACTTCAGTTGTCAATCGGCATCCTAACAGATCGATTTACTCATCATTTACACTTTTTTTTTTAAGCTTTACTCCCTACAGAAGAGGGAGAGCGCCGTACATTGCCACAATTTCAAATTTCTATTGTGCTACAGCTAAAAAATAAGTGGTGTGTAATTCTTGATGCCACTTGAAATGCAGTTCTTTTTCCGCAATATAGATCAGTGCTCTTAAATGGACGACAGGGGACTATGGCGTTAGTTCGAAAATCGTATGTGCGTGCTTTGTTTAACATCCTGTGTAAGAGTACCAGTGATATTTTATTGAAGATAATTGTTTTCCTTCGCAGTTCCGCGTGACTTGTCACGAATGAAGGATCTTTGTGAAAAAGACAATAGAGGAACTTTATTTAAATTAGACGGGTTAAACGAAACAAAAAGCATTTGTCCTAACTATAGCTGGCCTTTCATTCATACTCCTTGCAGGGTTTTATTGCAGCGATCTAGTGCCAACTGCAATTAATCTTGACTTCATTTTATAGCTGCGAAATGTACCAGGGTTTCAACCGAGGCAAGAATCTGTAAACTATTTTTGACATATTCCTATATACATGTATATGTAGATGCAGCATTTTTTGAACGCTCTATAAACAGGATATACTATTCCTTGAGTAATCTTGAAGCACCACCTTCTAAAGTGCATGGGATGCAGATTATAGGATCAAGATGGCATATCTTTTCTACGAGCTTAAAAATGTGTACAGTGTTTAACTACACTAATCTGAATTTGTATATTGTATCCGCGCATCCACCTTGCATATATACTGTAGTGTACTCTTCTATACAAATAACTTGTTTCTAGAATGTCAGTCTTGTCAGATTCTGCTAAGGGTTGTTTGAGTGTCAGCATTGGCCATTGAGTTTGTTCGCATTTTTCCATTCTTAATGTTATATACATACGTAAACCTGATAGTTTTTGGGTGCAAGACAAATATTATGTTCATGGCAGAATAGTGCCCCTACATGTATCTTTGCATTTTTAACACTTGTCTCTTGGTTTTGGCGAAAGTATGTCTCCTGTTTAAACTGAGGAATCCGAATTTTCAGTTTTCCTTTCGAAAAGTTGTATAAGGAACCTTAGAAATTAATAGTGTTCAACGAGGTGGCGCCATAGTCTCTCGGGGTATAACGCATTCATCTTCATCAACATGTAATGGCACTCGATTGCGTACTACACGGCGCGTGCAGTCAATGCAATAAAAAAAAACTTCAAACATTGTGTCATAGTTCCATGGATTTAATTTCATCTTTTCTTTATCTACTTGTCACTTCTGAGAGAAGAGGAACCCGGATAGTGACTGATAAATAAACGATTTCACGTGATGTGTACTGTTTATACGTTCGCAGAATCGCGGCCTAGTTTTGCCTTTTATGTTATCGAACATATCAGGAATGGCGTCGTTTTGTTTTCCAGATGAGACTGACAGCTATCTATATTGCTGTCCAATTCAACGAAAACGTTTACGAGCTATTGAAGCGATATAATATACATTGTACTGCCATCTTGTGGAAGGTCGTCTCTAAATGCTGCTGACTTAATACCAGGACTTTCATCTTCTCATGTCTGTGGGGCTTCCTTGCGATTCTGTCCTTCACCACGTATTATTTCTACCGTAAATTGGTCCCATAACGTCATTGCTGGACAACCCTCGGTCTTATGAAATGTGGAAAAGCATGCATTTTTAAATATTTACTTATGCGAGGACAATTTATAAACGCCACAATTCTCATTGCTTAAAATTGCTCAAGCATAAAAACAGAGATAATTACTCACTTATTGCCACCTATACTTAAGTATATAGTTTTCGAAATGCCTCAATGAAAGGTTTTCTAAAGTATATAGTTCATACATAAACAGCTAGAAAATTTTTTAAATTGACAACGGCTCATATCCCATATACATGCATTCATTCTTTCTTCTAAAATGTTGGTATGCTAAGTTTAGAATATTCCCAGCGTGAGCATTCCATTGACCTATAAAGCACTCAGAATGTAGCAGCAGGAAAATGTTGATTTGCCAACATATAAAATTGAGAATTTATTAATGTAATTCGTACATTCAACAAACGTCAACATGTTACGCGTTATGAGTGGCGTGTTTGCAAGCTTGACGTTGACATCCAGCTTTTAAAATTGCTTGATTGATGGTTTGCTCTTGATGCCATCGATGAAAAGTCATCAGCTTGGTGCACAAAATTGTGGCTAAAATGACACGCAACTTAATTGTTTACGTTTTATGTTAAAATCGTTTAATTTCTTTCAGAGGTGAATAAATTCAATTATCGAATTCGCATAAATGTAATTTTGTATTTAAATTGCTATTAGAAATTTCAGGTAACATATTAGAATTAAGGATGCATGTATTTGAAACGTTAGATTTTACGTTTGCATACCTCGTAATTGTAAAAGGAAACAAAAAAAAGATTTTTGAGCTTATTATTTTCGGATATCTGTTTCGCTATTTTCACGAAAACAGTTGATACATTAAAAGAAATAATGGCGAGTGTATGAATTTGAATTTTTTTTACTGGTTTTATTCTAACTGTTTTGTGCCACTGCATGCGGTTTGCAAAGTTGCGTGCATGTTACCCTCTGGAGCATCTAGCTCTAGCTAGTCATGATGAAATATCTGCAAGTTTTTATGACCTGTATGCACAATAAGTCACATACCTGGGTAACATTTTATTATGAATACATGTTTATTATAGTGCGCATGCAACAAATACATTGCGTGTTGCGTGGATTAAACGGTAAAAAGTCTTCTGTGCCAGAGAACCATATGCAAAAAAAAACCACTTAGATGATGTTGATGATGAAAATAATGCAATGTGTATAAATGTTTATATAGAAAAACTACGTTTGAGCATGGCATATATTCAACCAACCGCCGTTTATGCCATTTTTCCTACGCCTTTCAACTTTATTTTATACATAAATCTACTGTAAGTGACGACCACATTATGATAATCTTTTGTCACTGTTATCTCTATACCAGTCTAAAAATGCCCGAATTGGCTAGTGAAACCATTTATATTTCACGTCATGTATGCCTTTAGCAAGTGCAAATGTATTCGCAACCAAGATGTAGAAGTAGTCTCGTGACTCTCGATATGACCATATACATTATACTTGATAGCTCGCTAGGGGAAAAATGAGACTCGTCACTTCAAATGTCAGGATGAAGTAGCACAATCCAGAAGCACGATGCCATTGACTTCCGGTTATTAAATGACATTTTTGTTCGTTCGACGAAAGATCAGTCACGAGCACTCAAGATTAAATGGCCAACGTCGATGCATCGCTCATGCGACCAAAATCTGTGTGTGCATTTAGTGGCAAACATGACACTGAAAGTAAGGAATATAAAACTGGACTTACATGTAGATCAATAAGATTGAATGTCGCGTTCCTTGCTAATGTACGAAAATTGAATAGATCCTATGCAATTCTTGTACTAGTATTTCCTCTACGGAAATATTTCGTGATGTCACTTCCTGCATCACTCCCATTCTTGAATCTTTACAAATATCTCCGCGAATCGTCCCCTTTCTAAGATGTCTATCTATATTCTATAGTCTTTTACAGATTTCGAAAAGATCCAATTATAGTGCAGATGTTTCCGTTTCTTCCGCCATTTCTGATGCTGCGCAGCGGTGAACTATAGGGCCCTCGTATTCCACATTTAGACCATTGATCAAAACAGTTGGTTGCTCTTAAGGCGACTCTTAAAATGCTTCCATTGTACCGGACAAACGTTTCCATATCAAAATTCAGTTTTATTATCAAGGATTAAGGCTTCGGCTCGCTTCTCATTGCCCCTTTATGGCCCTTAGTGGCCTTCAATGACGTTTTCACACATTTTAAATTCTTTTTATATACAGTATACTGTAGGTCGAGATTTGCTTATGCTCTGTATGAGCAAATTGGATTGGACAGATTGATATGATTTAACTATTATATTTATGTTCTACTGGCTGGACTGGCCGGCATTGCCCGGACTGTACTTGGCTTACCGATAGCGACGAAGTAGGCTATGTACGAATGAGCTACGAATCATGACCGTAGCGCCCGCATACTACTTCAGCAAAAGCGCTTCATGGTAAAACATTTAGCTGTTACTAAGGGGCCATTCAAAAAGGACGTCGTCACAATTTTCCCGTAATTACTCCACCTGTCCGCATTAACTGCCAGAGTAATGCCAGAGCCTCCAGACTCCTGGGTTACTCCCACCATGATACTAAAAAAAGCCAGTCCCTCCTGCCGTTTGATGGCCTACAAAGTGCTGGTGCGCCCTATACTCGAATAGGCTAGTGCTGTTTGGGACCCCCATACCAAATCCCTCCAGAACTTATTGGAACGACCACAGCGTCAAGCCGCCCGGCAAATCTCAGGCCGTTACTCTTGGGACTGTCACCTGTCTTACCTCCACCCTCAGTGATCTAAAACAGGGTTCCCACAGACCTGGAAAACCTGGAAAACCTGGAAAAGTCAGGGAACTTGAAAATGACCTGGAAAAGTCA
>JAQGAO010002642.1:0-18987 GCA_034697705.1 Ommatoiulus sabulosus
CCGTTCCTCCTTTCACTCCCGTTCCTCCTTTCACTCCCGTTCTTCCTTTCACCCCCGTTCCTCCTTTCACCCCCGTTCCTCCTTTCACCTCCGTTCCTCCATTCACATCTTTCCTCCATTCACCTCTGTTCCTCCTTTTAACTCTTCCTCTCTTCATCTTTGCTCCTCTCTTCATCCTTTCACCTCTCTTCCTCCTTTCATCTCTCTACCTCCTTTCATCTCTGTTCCTCCTTTCACCTCTGTTCCTCGCTTCCTCCTTTCACCTCTGTTCCTCTCTTTATCTTTGCTCTTCTCCTTTTCCTTTCACCTCTGCTCCTCCTTCATATCCGTACACCTTTTCTTCTTTTCCTCCTTTCTGTTAAGCTTCCCTACCGCCATGTTCCTACATTTTTCGTTCTTCCAGCGTGCTCTTATCTCCCCCTTGTTGCTCTTTTTTGACTCGTTTCAGTCATCCTTTCCCTTTTCCACTTTCTTGCAGTTATCATCCTTACCTTTCTCAATCATCCCAATCCACGTCGTCTTTTCCGTCCTCACTCCATCGCTCCTCTTCCAACTACCTTATTCTTCTCCAGTTCTGCGTATATTCCCCCTGTTTCCATCCTCTCCTCAAAATCCATCATCTTTTATCCTTTCCCCCTTTTTCCATTTAGCATTTCATATTACCACGTGCGGATTTCTAGCCCGATTTTTATCTCGAACCCTATTGTTGTTGAAACGTTGCCTCCCTATCTAATTGTTTTACGCAAAGTGCGGGCCAGCCATAAATCCGATGCCATTAAATTCAATTAAAATGTTATCGATGAACGGCGTTGGATGACGGTTTTCGTCACGTCGACGTTGCGTGCCGCACCCTGCTACTGTTTCGACGTAATTGTGGGCGAGAAATGGGTGTTTGAAGGCTGAAATGCAAGGGTTGATAACAATTTTGAACGTTCACGCTACAGTTAGTCTTCTTCGCTTCATCCCCGTGTTTATTATCTTCATGCATAATGCCTATTAGTCTTAGCCAATTTAATGCTCGTTGCCACCTACAGTGTGTAATTTATAAACGGACGAAAAGCTTTTAGACGACACCTACACGTGCGACTGTGGCGCCATCTGGCGTGCGACGTAACCGTAAGGCTCAATGCTAGCGTGATGCCTGATTCCAACTGGGCAGAATTCTGCCTGCTGCGGGTATTGCGCATGCGCACTTCGCTCTGTCGCTTCTTGCTCTCGGTAGGTGGCGCTGCAGCTCAACCGAATTTCTGCTAGACGAATTTGTATTTCCCTACTAGTTCTACCCAATAGGATTAAGGCATGAGGTCAGCTACATTCCCATACTCGCAGTGTGGAAATTTATAATACCTATATACTTTATTTGTCAGCAAGAAATAAACTTTTGTCTACATTTATATACCTGGTTAAATTCAGTCAAGTTTTTACAAAAATGTGAATAGATTTACGAAAATAGAGATCAATCTATACCCAGTCTGTTTATTTTTAAGGCTGTCACCCACGAGGCAATTTATATCATCAAGTTAATTATGCGAAATTTCAGAATATATATTGCAGGATAAAAAAAATTTGTTGCGGCACACAAGGAGAAATAAATTTCCGAATATATTCATAGGCCTCGTATAATCCGCCATTTTGAAAAGCTTTCAAGTCTTTTTTGTGCATGAGTGCACACTTTTGATTCTGTAGGTAACAGAAAGAAACGTTTGTGACGGACTGTAAAGCATCTATCTATGTATTTCCTGAAATAAATTGCTGAGAATAGAATAATTTTCTATTCCGGAAATCCATTCGCGATGGAAATTTCTCCCAACACACGGGGAAATATCAAGAAAAACTATTTCTTGCAACAAATGTCGGGATATAAATCGCTTCGTGTATGGCGGCATTTGTCCAGTTTTATAATTCTCGTTTAAATCTCTTAAAAAATCTTGGAAAGAATGCAAAATTACCTTCTCAAAGATCCGAATGAAGCTTTTTCAAATCTTTGAACTTGCAATGTTGAATTCTTTCTAAGTTTTTTTTTTTAAAAATTAACAAAGAAAATAAATATTGTACATATTGAAGTTAGAATCCTTACTTCAAACGAGATTTTTTATAAATTGATAGATTTCTGAGAATAGGGTTGTTGCCTCAAACCCCAAACCCACATCAAACTACTTAAATTCTTTAATGCCTTCGAGGGTTCTCTTATACAGTGTATTTGCTTAACTACTACCTCCTAATGCAGCACTTTCCGAAAAAGTAACATGCTGAAAACATTTACCTTCGTAAGATATTTTATAATACCCAATGGTATTTGAAAATGTGCACATGAAATAACTAAATACCCTTTTCCCATATTTTAAAGTCATGTGACCTTAGAGGTTAGCATTCTCGTCTTGCATTCGGTAGACCCAGGTTCGATTTCCGGGCCGGCTATCCTCGATTGTGATTTGTCACGGTTTCCCACAATTCCTCCAGACGAATGCTGAGATAGTTCCTATATTAAGTCTTCCCATCCCATCCTTCTCGTTGAAGTCCCAAATACAGGAAATATAACTAAATTGTGATGTTGGGGTCCATCATGACCAGATTGCTTAGTCTGGCATAATTTGTATAATGATCCCCCCTGCCAAATGGTGCTATGTACCGACTTCAGGGTAAAGAATTGAATTAACCTGATACAGTATTTGCAGTAGATCTTAAAGTATTGACAGACTTTACTGTAAATTTGTGCGAGACTCGGATTTTTTCACAGTCAAATTATTTTTCTTACATGTATTTTTAAGAAAATTGAGCAAATGTAATAAAACTAATTTGGCTGTAAATATAAAAATTAATCCTAGTCTCGCACCTGCAATTTTGGTATATCGAAGATGAAAAAAAAATCATTTCGGTAGTCATCTGATTGCAACCATAAAAAAATCTGTAATGAAACGACTTTGTTATCAGTTTGTAACTTGACAACCAATTGTGTCGTAAGCATGGCCTCCACATCCTGAAGCGGGCCCTCAGGCCAGGGTCTTTAGTGGGCCACCAATCCAGGATCTCTGGCGGGCCCCCCAAGCCAGGATCTCTGGTGGGCCACCAAGCCAGGATCTTTGGCGGGCTCCCAAGCCAGGATCTTTGGCGGGCCCCCAAGCCAGGATCTCTGGCGGGCCCCCAAGCCAGGATCTTTGGCGGGCCCCCAAGCCATAATCTTCGGCGATCCCCCTGTCCAGGATCTTTGGCGATCCCCCAGTCCAGGATCTTAAATTTGGTAATGCTCCAGTCCAAAATCTTTGGAGATCCCCCGATCCAGTTTCTTTGGCGATCCTCCAATCCAGTTTCTTTGACGATTCCTCCAGTCCAGGACGTTTGGCGATCCCCCAATCCAGTTTCTTTGGCGATCCCCCAATAAAGTTTCTTTGACGGGCCCTCAATCCAGGATCTTTGACGATCCCCCAGTCCAGGATCTTTGACGATCCCCCACTCCAGTTTCTTTGACGGGCCCCCAGTCCAGGATCTTGACGATCACCCAGTCCAGGACTTTGGCGATTTCTTCAGGCCAGAATCAATGGCGGGCCCCCCTACCTACCGCTAAGGTTATGATGCTCCACTGGATTTATAGGATAAAATAAGCCCGTTTAAGTTCATATTTATTAAAAAAAAATTATATGGACCAGCCGCGCCAGGCCCCCCGGATAAAGCCTTGTCAGCTTCCCCCTTTTTGGGGGCCATTGTCGTAAGCATAGTATTTATGTGTTTCCTTGGATATTGATAATTTTAGGTTCTAGTTTTCTACTTGTTTATCGTCAGTTTCGTTTTTCAGTTTCCACCAGTTTTCAATCTGTTGTTTCCAAAAGTATGGCGGGATTTAGCAGATTTTCTATGATGTTAGAATGTTGTGCAAGTTGAAACGTGTGCAGTATCTCGTATGCAGTACTTCCGTTACGAGGCTATGTATCGCGTTTAATTAAATTCTAAGCTGTGTAATTTCCAAGAATTGCATAATTGAAACTTAAGTACATGATCGATTTTAAATTTAATCGAGCACATTGCTTGCAGGTTGTCGCTTTCGGCACTAGAGGGGTCGGGGGTTCTTTTAAGGGATCCTGTTTCTCGAACGATGCCAAGTGCATTAATTCGTGCTGCTTTCGTACCCGTTGAGGCAAACTGTCGTTGTTGCATGTTATTACTCGCCTCGATGATACCCAGGGTATTAATAATAAATGGAAATTCGATGAGTTATACGAGAATAGAATTATTTATAAGATTAAATTCTCTATCATAATTTCAGCATGAATGAAACGGCTGTCATATAAAATTCCATCATTTGTGTATAATTGCGTTTTATTTCGTACGTTATCATTTAAGTAACGGTCCAACATATCCCCCCCCCTCCCCAAGCTAGCTTACATTTTTTGGTCTGGGAACAGCTAAACTTCATATTGTGCGTGAACTTAGTTATAATTTTTAAAGAACTATAGTAATTTTAAAGGAAAAGAACGAGTGGAGATGGGGTTGGAGTTTGCATGACAGTCATTCGATGTTCATTTAATATATATATATATATATATATATATATGAAAGCCGCTTAATTCGTTCACGTTGGTTCCAGGATTTCGACCGAAATAAGCGGCTGACCGAAATAGACGATGACCGTAAAAAACCCGCCAAAACTAACCAAACCAAAATAATTTGCGCTGTTTTAAAAATACCTATATTTAATTGTATATACTGTATGTATTTGCATATTTTAAAAATGACTTTTATAAAAAACAAATTTAAGTAGTGTTTGATGTTGCCTGTTTGCTGCAACGGCCGACATTTAATTTTCTAAAATACGCAGAAAATCCACATGAGTACATGCAGCCGCTGATGCATGTCTGCGCGTTGTCCAAACGTGTCCGTGCTTGTATGAAAGCATGTGGAAAATAGGATTGAATTGTGTGATGAAACGATCGGATTAAGCGACTTTTTCATAAAGGACAACATAGGAAAAAATCCGTTCTGAAGGTTTTGATCGAATAAAATGGCTTACCGTATTAATTGTGATGGAATTAAAAGGCTTTCACTGCAATGTACCGGTTGAACTCTCGCTGTTTGCTAGACTGAACTCATTTCGGTACGTTACTTTAGTACCTACAGTATGTTTATGTCTATATTTGGTTATGTTTTCATTTTCCTGGAAACCGTAATCTAAGTATACATGTACATGTAAATGATGGGTTCAATTCCCAAGAAGCCCATGCAGTTAAGCAGTTGCACATAGTACATGTGTAGTCGTAATACATGTATGTTAATAAATCTTTCAATGATTTCACCATGGCCCAAAAGCTCTTACTCAATTAAACGAATATACTTTGCATTGTATCGTTCTTATTCGATGTTTCATCAATGGCGGTTTGAAAATGCTGAATAGATAGTTAATAAAAAAATCATTCAGATGTAACAATGGAGCTAAATTTCCAAAAGTTGGAGAGGGCGCTGTTCATTATTTATTTATGCATTACACTGTGGACATATAGATTTTCTGATGAGTTTTTCTGATTTTCTGACAACAAAATATTTTTAAAAGGTCTCGATGTTTTCGACATGCTGTGTGTATATATATTAATGCGCATGCGTGGTTTGGTATTTTTCATTACTTTAGTGAGATAAGTTTCTCGAGTGAGCTTTTGCAATGTACTTGCCGCAGAGCAATCCATCGAATCTATTCCACTAAATTCCTGTTGGGTAGTTTAGTTTCACGCTGCTTTTGAAGTTGCTTGAAGTTAAACTCCAATTACGCTGCTTGAGTAATCTTTCGATGAGCTGTTGTGGTATGAAATCAACACCTTAAGCTAGCATGGGCTCAACAACTCATGTGTTAAATAGCTGTGGTACGAGCCTTAGGGACCCCAATGAAACTACCCACTGTGTATATTGCATATACAGTGTTTGAGCAGTTTTGGTCTTTAGTAACTCCTAAGTGAAACTGCCTATGGTGCGCAGTTAGTAAATGTCATATTTCTAAATAAAAATAGAAATAATTTGAATATATAGTATAAGGTGTCTTAAAACAACTCGTATAATTTGAATTATATACTATATAAAGTATTTATGCTAATACAAATTGAAATGTTAAACAAGGTTATTTAAAGCGTGATAACCCCAAAAATATCACCTATTTTTTTTAAATTCTGTACCCTCGTGGAACTTGTTCATCTGATTTTGTATCAGCCATTCAGCAGTTTTCTCTCGAAAAATGAGGACATTTAGTCAAAACTTGGCATTCGGAACAACTTCATGAGTTTCAATATCTGATTAACGTTCTCGATAAAAAAATGTACGATTGTTAATAAATATTTGATAGAATTAAAATTAGTAATGGACCTTGGAACGGACTTACAATGGGTAGTAACTACTGTAGTTTGTATAAACTATTAAGGCGCTGCGATCACAAAGCCACATAATAACCGTCGAGTGAGCATACTGGTATTTCGTAAATTAATGCAAATGTCCGGGCACTCTGAATAATAATTGGCAGTTAGGGGCGCCGGTGATACCCTTTTTTTGAGAAAAAAGTTACTGATCAAATTAAGCGATGAAATGACCGAATTAAGCGACATTTTTAATATACCGGTAGGGCAGCATTGGAAAAAAAACCGTTCTGTTTTGAGCAAATAAAATGGCTGGCCAGGTTAAGCGTGATCGAATTAAGCGGCTTTCACTGCATTTATATGCAAAGGTTGAATAAACTGGCCAACTTTCTCGAATCAAGACTGCGCAAGTGCGCATGCTTATCAGCGGAGGATGCTTAGCTCGATCCTTCCGTTCTTAGCGGAAGCTGCCTCTAATATTCGCCGATTATCGAGGGAATATTGATTTTCAGTCAGCCTTCCAATGGCCCCCTCCTTCCGTTTTTAGTTTTGAATGAAATTATACATAAAACGCAGTTTTACTATATTTCTTTTGACACACTTTTCCGTGGTTGCTTCCAACCGGACGCCTTAAATCAAGCCGGGCGAGTTGAATGTTTTCCCAGGCGATATGGGATTATTTTGTTTACCTGGTATTCCTGCGAAAAGGCCCGTAATTCAACGGTATTTACATTATCGACTGCTCTTTCGTGAATCGACTAGGACAAGAACTGCTTAAGGAATTTGAATACGGCGACGCTAGGACGCGGTTGGCATCGAAATGGCGCAAAAATGCGGATTTTGCAATACAGGGAAATGCTTTTTGAGCAATGTATTCGAGGAAGGCCCTCTTTGCCGTGAAGGGAAATCCTTCACTTTTCTACAGGAGGAGACCCATACAATTTGCAGGAAGTGACCCCATAAAAGCAAATGCGACGTGTTACCTTCAAATTGAAGGCAGTTTTCGTGTTACTCTGTGAATTGGAAACAGATGTCAGCAACTTTAAACACTGGGGTTCTGGATCTTGGTCATGCATTGCTTGGCCCGAACTTGTCAAAGATTTGGTTCCTGATTTACCTATACAGGAGGAGACCCATAAGATTTGCTAGACGTGACCCTATAAAAGTAAATGCGACGTTACCTTTAAATTGAAAGGCGTTCCCGTGTTACTCTGTGAACTGGAAACAGATGTCAGCAACTTTAAACACTGGGGTTTTGGATCTCGGTCATACATGGCTAAGCCCGAATTTGTCAAAGATGCAGATCATGATTCACTGCCAAAATCACCACTTCTCTATTATTTTTGGCTCAATTCTATGAAGTTCCGTGATTCAGACTACTAGTCCGATTTTGTTTGCTGTAATACTTCAACTACCACATGGTACTTACAGTATGTGATGACTGTAAGGTATTGAATTGAAGTTAGCCATGATAGCCGATGAATTTAGGTGCTACAATATCGGATTCCTTTTTTTAAAAGAAAAAGATACAGATTACCCGACTTAAGGACATTTAATATACATGTAGTACATTCACACTTTCGTACACTCCTTGTTCTGACACCTCTTCAGCTTAGCTGCAAATGTTTGAGCTGCACATGAACCTTATTAGAACATTCGCTTCGTGAAACAGGGAACTGTTTTTGAGTTTCAATTTTGAAATACACTGTAAACCAAATTGATGAGGGTTGAAATGTATTTTCTCATGTCTTATATAGTTGTATATTTTTTAGGTATAATTATATGTATTAATTATATATTATATACTATATTATATTATATATTATATTATAGGTATAATTATACGGTATTATTATAACCAGCTATTATTTTAGTACGGTAACAGATTAGAATAACATGCTTTGGCACTCAAACTTTGAAATGTATAAAAAAGCAAAACGTGCTATTCATGTATTGGAACTGTATGAGAAAGACATGGTTCCATTCAACTTCCAAGAACATTGAGATTTAATCTGCGTTGCCTAAGAAATAGTCTTCTGTCTTATGACCAGTTTGTTTAAACTATTCATGTTTTGTTTCAAGACATTAAGTTAACACCAGAAGCAACTGCAAATTCAGTTTGTGAAGTCTTTGTATTAATTACACCGAAAAGATACCCAGGAATGCATTAATATTAATTTTACAATTTTTAAGGAAACATCATATTAACATATACTAATGTTCAAGTTACGGACATATTTTGTGGAACGCATCATGTACATATGTTGGGAGTCGACTGTATACGGAAGTTCTATAGAAAGTAATTATAGGCTACCTGATAATTAAGTAATATCTTGATGACTACAAAGTTAATGTAAAATTTACAAAATGTGCCATAACATGCGATCTGCTCCAGAAACAATATTGAAACTTTTACATTTTTGATTGATAAATTCGGACAATCTGTTTGTATTCGGAACTTGCTCCCTTAACACTGCTGTTAGTCTAGCGTTTTATTCAATTTTGTGGAATTGATCTGACCGTGCTTGTATCCCATTTTGTTTTTACTGGAATATTCCTCTTCTGGCTCATAGGGAGCGAATTATGAAGGCTTTCCTTGCATATTTGCCCCAATTCCGGCAAATTTCCCGCATTTCGTATACGCGGTAATTTATCATCTAGCTGGGTGTCAGTCAGCCGGCGTTAAGTTAATCGAGCTTCATTGTGTTCAGCCAATTCCGACGGTCGGATTGTCGTGATTTTCAATTTGTCATCGTAAATTGAAGCCATGTAAGCCAATAGGACGACTGTCACAAATATGAAAATTGAACGTGATTTACGAAGTCACATTTTTCTTGCATCGCACGTTGGATTGGAGGAGCCCAACTGGCCTTACGTCAATGTGGAAGCATTATTATTCATAGACGGAATGTAGGGTGATCATCGACCGGGAATGATGGTTTGATTCAATACTTGCAACTGACTTTGGAGTAATTGCATCTTAATTCAGACGAATGTGTATGCTGCTTTACGCAACTGGAAGTGTACATGTATTATTGGATGATGAATTTCAGTTGCATCAAGATGTTAACCGGAAACGTGTTTAACGATGTTAAACGGAAACATTGCATTTTAAGTATGACTAGCTTTTGCTCAAAATCAAGAAGTTTTACTATGCTTGAAACATTCCTGGAAATGAAATGCCCGCAGCATCTTTAATTTATTTGTCATGTAATGTCTGAATGAATATAAGGTGTGATTTTTTTACAGTGTACAAATAATTAACATTTCCAATTTTGTAAAACATCTAAATTATTCTTTACATGTACTGGTCTGTACAAGTATTTCCTTTGTTAAATTGTGGTTTCTTTCAAACATTATTTATATTGATAAAATGAAAAATGAAAGTCAAATTTAAAAAAATTCTATAAATATGTAGCCTTACAATTAGCCTTGGTTTCTTTCCAACCTTATTTATATTAATAAAATACAAGTAAAATTTTAAAAGTTTATAAAAATTGATAGTTTTATATATTTTCTCTACTTATGCGGGCCTGCACATGTACAGCATACATGTATGTACACGTACATACGTGTATGTTCTTGTTAAATTTTGGTTTATTTCCAACCTTATTTATAATAATAAAATAAATGAAGAATTTTAATATTTTATAAAAGTAGGTAGACTTTAATGAGTGGAATAAATCTGTAAGTTATATACCTGCTTTAAAACGAAAATGCTGCATACAATTTTTTAAAACATTTCTGGTATGTGCGTAGGATAAATTAGTTGTGTTATAAATTATCAATAATATTCAATTTTATCCCTTCTACTAATTTCAAACGAATTCCCATAGAGACTATAGACCACTAGAACACCATTTTAAACTAGCACAAACCACGCGAATAGACGATTTTCTTGCATTATGCTAAACAATTTGAGGAATTATCTTAAATAAGAATTTGGGCGTTGGTGAAAACGTAAAATATTGCCATTGGGAATGGATAATTTTACAAAACAAAAGGTGTGGAGGAGCGAAAACGAACAATACACTTCGAATCATGAAAAAGAGAAACGCGGAGAGTAACAAGGGAACATTTTCTACAGAATTCAGACAAAAATGAGTGAAAGAAAAGGTTTTTTGGTGCATATTCTTGGATAGTTTTTATCATGATCCTTAAATAGTCTAAAACGTCGTCCATACTAGAAGAATCAGAAGAACCTTTTGTTACTATTTGCTACCAGTTGTCAACATGAATTGTTTTACATAATATTTTACTTACATGCATATGTTGCTAATTGCTACATGAATTGTTTCACATAATATTTTTACATAAATTGTTTACGTAAATTCGTACCTACTTTGTTTGCATAAGTTTGTTTCCAGAAACAACTGACAACCACGTGGCAAAAGAAAGTTCCTCTATGTTTCCTCCAGGGTGGACACAGTCGGAGGAAACATTGAGAAACTTTGTATTGCTGGTTGCCAGTTGTTTCTGGAAATGAACTTATGAACACAATGTAAGTAGCAATTTACGTAAATAAATTATGCAAAACAATTTATGTAAGCAACTGGCAACAAAATGTTTCTGTTTCCTCCAGTGTGGACGTAGCTTTACTCAGAAACTGTTTTCTCACCTTCAATTCAGGAATAATTAAATTCCTCGCATACTCTACCAGTTCAACACAGATAGTTTCCGAACTATACGGTAATTCGTGTTTTGGAAACATTCCCAGAACCTTAATTATTTCTCAGGTATACCAATGCTCGGCTGAAGTCGCGTACATTTTTTCATCGGACAACTGCGCAGTAATCTAGCTTACGGCAGCGTTCCATCTCAAGCAGTTTACGCGAAATGAAATTTTTTCTAGCGTTCTGATCACTCCCTTCTTTCATCTCGTAAAGTATGCCAATTTGTTGCGGAACATTAGCCAAGCTCGTTTTCGTCACCTTGCCTCTCGCGGCGCTTCTTTGCTCGTTTTTCTTGACGCATGCGCAGTGCTCGTCGCCTTTTCGTTTATGAAAAATGCACGCGCAAGAAAGAGCACGGTGTCTTCCAGAAGCCTGATAGCGTAATTAAATGCGCCCCTGAGTAATTAGAAGAAGCCGGAGCTGACAGGCCGCATCTTCATAAAGGAAATTCGCGCCGGTTAAGACGAATCAATCACATTCAGAAGCAGCGTCTTCTAGCGGCGACGCATGCCGCTCGACCGGCTTTAATTCAATAACGTCTCTGCGCACCGATAAACGTTGAGATCATTTTCTTCTGGCACGTCGAACATATCGTAGCTCTTTTTTTCCCTTTCGTAAATGATACAAAAAATGCATATCTGCTTCTTTCGTAACTGGAATTTTTCCTGCAAATGCGAAGAAATTAGGAATGAGGGGGAAATGCGAGTTTATCAAAGGCTGCGAATGGATGCACTTCCGCATTAGCGGAGCTAAACTTGGGATTTCTGAGGATGGAAGGGGATAGACTGCATCGGAGAAGGCTGATCCATGGGGACCTGAAGCCAATCCTTGGATACCCATAATGTTATACATGCGCTGCTGTAATGCTGAAAGGCACTAAATGCCTTTTGGCCGGGATTTATTCTTCAATTTTGACTCGATCCCTTTCATCTCGGCTTGCAAAAATGACCCACTGGGGAGTGATTAAGAGCAAACTAGGGCAAGTCCGAAGATGTCCTTCGGTGCAACTTTCGCGGAAAATGCGCGGCTTGTGGAAAGCGTTTTTTGTGTTTTTGGTTTTCGTACATGCTGATCATATTCCAATCGATGCAAATGAAATGAGTTTCGGCATTAAAGGTCATCAAACGCCCCCATATCACCATTAAAAGATTTGGCAAAAGTTACTCCAGTGGAACTGGACCTGCTAATTCCATGGATGACACCTTTGCCAAATCTTTTTTTTTTAAATATTTTAGGGGAGTCTTGGCAAGATAGGAAGTGGGGGAGGGGTAATATCTGCTAAATAGTGCCTCGACTTACTATCTCCTTTATATTTCTTGTAATGTTTGTTTTGTTTACCAGTACAAACTTGTAGTTTGTCTGTATAAATGGACCTTATGCAGAGATACATTACCTATGGGGCTACGTCACGTGATCTTATCATCGAATCAACAACTAAAAAGAACGTGCCTCAGCACCACCTCCGGGTAATAACCTAATGCAGATTTCGTCAGCATGTATATATCACGTGTCATTTTATTTATTGCGAGGAATGTTCTTTTAGTTGTGATGTAGCCCCATACCTTCGCCTATGGAATGAATAAAAAATCACGTGATATATGTATGATGGCGAAATCTGTATAAGGTCCATTGCTTTTGTTCATGAAAGATGTGCAAACATTTTAATTTGGAATGTACTAGTTCTATGAGCATACTTTATGTCGCTTCATACAATGTATTTCTTGCGTTCAGATTGTGAAGGTACTCTTTTTAATTTCATATTTTGTGTATTATATATTTAGTTTACTATTTTCACCTTGCACCATTCTCAAAAATATATTCCTCAATGGACATTATGCAGAGTTACGTATAGGGCTACATAAGGTGATCTTTTCATGGAGTAAACACTGGAAAATTTCGCCAGTGGAATGAATGGAATGTCACGTGATTTGTGCATGCTGACGAAATCTGCATGAGTTTAATTTCTCTCACCCTGGAAAACGTTTCTCAAACTATCACGTGACCGCCCCAGAGCGGATACTTTTTGTACTGATCGAATTTTGCGCAGCGGTCGATTTGGACTGTTGCTGTCATTGCCATGAAAGTAATTTCTTTAGATCTTGTCCCAGCAGGAAGGCAATCACTAGTTAGTTTTATGCTCTGTTGCACTTTGACGTTTCCACCTTTAATTAGGCACCTTGATTGCTGATGCACGAGCTTGTGACATGCTTGACGTTTTCTTTAATCATGGTAAATGCCCATCGCAGTTTAATCCATGATTAAAAGGCCGGCAACCACGAGCTACTTCCGGTCAAGCTGTGGGGACGGTGTTTTAGGGTCGGTAGTTGGTGAAATTTTGATTTATTTGTAAGTTACTTAAGTAGATTAGTTTAAGCAATACATGTATAGTCTTATTTCTCTGGACTCGGTCTTAGCAAAGATTGTTTGGTAAACTTCACTAAGTTTTTAACGTATCGTTCATATGTCAAGGGAAACTGATGATATATTATTTTTTTTTCTCAATGCACTGTAATTCAAAAATTTATAAGAAATTACTCCTCCCCTAAAATTAAAATTTAGAAAATGTTGCCAATAATTATGTAATAATATCCCAACATAACTTTTATATAATTATTTATTTAGAAATATTTATATATCATAGTTATTCCCATCAGTTTTTGTGAGTGTAGCTGAAATTGTAAACTTTACAGCAGAGGTAATATACATAAATACATGTATTAAACTTAACTGTGTCATCACCTTTACAGGGTCTTAAGAAAAGTTGCTGCAAGTTATTAAATTTAAGTTGCACATGGAGAAGATATCCGTAATATTTTAATTAAATTACGTCGTTAAGGTTATATTTACATTCTTTTTCATTATTAATTGCATCATAGTTTATTTATGTAATTTTATCTCCGCTCGGTCCACGAAATTACTTTCTCTCTCATTAATATTTATAATAGATGTAAATTTTTGCGAAGATTTCTCGCAAGAGAAGGTTGAATACTACCTGCAATGAAAAATCGAAAATTTATCCCTTGAAATAAATAGCACTTACTGGTACATACAAATAGTTCTTCCCCACAAAGTAAAAACTGTTCATTCGCATTTCGCCGCAAGTTAAAAATATCTGTAAATGTTTGTTTCAGTTTTTACCAGAGAAAAATAGGAAAATGAAAATAAAATACAATAGAAGCACCTGAAATGGAACTTTGGAGAAGTCCTTTATTTACTTAAACATTTAAACGGAGAAATGATTACATTCTACTGCATGGAGAACAAAATTTCATGTATTTAAGCTCAAGGCGTCCAGAAAGTCGAGGAACATTTTTAACTTATAAATTGTTCGAATATCTTTCAAGGGAATAAGCACCTTATGTTTTGTTACTTGTAAATTGGGAGGTTGTACTCTTTCTCAATTCGTTACTCTTAAAGTACTCGAAAATACGTTCTGCGTACAACTTCACGTATGCTGGAATTTGGAATGGTTTCATTTATCCATAACCGTTTAAACCGTTTGAGGGATTTGCTATTTCAAAGCTTAGTTTAGGTTGCTACAAGTATATCTGGGAACTTAGGCACTTTCCACGTCAAGTCTGCTTTTGACCCCGAAGATGGGCAATCACATCTAGCATCTGCGTTATTGCGAAATTGCCGGCTTTCACGTTTATAAACTCAAAATAACAGAAAGTACGTTTTAGGATCATGTTTATTCACATATGTTTGTTCCTAAATCTAAAATGGCTGTCATTTCATGACCAAACTCGTAATTTAAATACAGGTTTATATAGTGGTCCATTTGAAGAATTTTTTAAGCCCCCGAAGACGGGCAATCGCTGCAAATAAGCATGTATTGCGAAATTGCCAACTCTCTCAATTATACACTTAACCAAATTAAAAAAACATTTTAGGGTCATGTTTCTCCATATGTTTGATTCCTTAATCTAAATTAGCGTTAGTTTCATTACTCAAATCGCAATTAAAATACGTTTCTCTATAGAAGACGATTTTCAAGATTTTCCTCTACCCCCAAAGACGGGCAATCTCGGCAAACAGGCGTGCATTGCGAAATTGCCCACTTTTTAGGATCATGTTTATACACGTCCGTTCGATCCTAAATCTCAATTATTGTCACTTTATAACTAAATTCGCAAATGAAATATAATTCTCCTCAGTGGACCATTTTAAGGCTTTTTTTCTACCCCAAAGACGGGAAATCACTGCAAACATCCTTGCATTATGAAATGCCAACTCTTTCAAGTATAAACTCAAACTAACCAAACGTACAGTACTTTCTAGGGTCATGTTTCCCCACATCTGCTTGATTAAAAATCTCAATTATCCATTATTCCATGACTAACCTCGTAATTTTAATTCTGATTTCCATAGTTGACCATGTTAAGGCATTTCATCTGCCCCCGAAGACGGGCAATCACTGCTAGCACGCGCGTATTGCGAGAATGACACAAAGTGCATTTAGTCGAAATTCTAGGGTCCTGTTTCCCCACATCTGCTTGATTCAAAATATAAATTATGTATCATTTCATGACTGAACTCGTAATTTAAATTTGGTTTTCCATGGTTGACCTCAGGTGCATTCAAGGAATTTCATCTGCCCCCGAAGACGGGCAATCTCTGCAGGCACGCGCGTATTGCGAGAATGCCACCAGTTTGGCAGATTTTCTTTCCCCCAGCGCATTTGGACGAAATTAGTTTCGTGTCCGTGCAGTTGAGCGTCCACTCAGTTAGGCTTCAGTTGCATTTGGCGCAAGGATTTCGGCGCAACGAAGCCACTTTAACTCGCAACGCTTTTCCCGTCGTGATTGCACGCAAGCCAAAATTCGGTTAGGATTTTGCGCGATCGTTCGGTTCTCCAGAATGGCGAAATTAGCCGAAATAATTGTTGACGGTTTCCTAAGGGCGCCTTTAAAGTTTTAATGATTCCGCTGTCTCCTAATTCTATTTGCGAAGAGTCGGATTGCGCGCCTAAGTAATTGCCGTTGTTGAGTTTGGCCTAATAAGCGCAGCTTTGAAGCTTCGTCCTTATCGTAGTTGGCCTCCATTTCGATTTTATTGCCGTCCACGAGCGCAATTTTCCGGCCTCTCTCCATCTCTCGGGACCCGCACTTCACGCGTCCGAAAACCTCACGGCCCCGCTTTTATTAATTTCCGAAGCTGATTTCGTCGAGATTTTCCGACCTTTCGGTGGCCCCTTAATAAGCGCCCGATACGAGCGCTTTAATCGGTACCGAAACGGGAAATAATTAATTTTAATTGCCCGGGCTCGAGTGGCTCATTTTGTGCTGGTGGCGCTGCTAATGCTCGATTCCGATGAGTTTGGGCTGAAGAGCGTGATTAACTCTGCATCCGCCAACGATCGACCCGCCGCCTGCCGGATTAATTAGTAAACGATTTGGGCCTACCTCGCAGCGTTCATGCTACAGGGTTACCCCAGAAATGTTATTTTCAAATTCCCTGACTTTTTCCTGACTTTTCCAGGTCGTAAAAACGTTTCCTGACCAATGACGATGTCAAAAATTGACATATTTTGCTAAATCGATAAAGGAAATTATTTTTTAAAATTTACTAAGGACAATTTTTAAAATTAATATTGAAAAATTAAAAAAATTTAAAACAAAATTGCATGACATTTTTTTTTTTAAATTTGACGATTTTGTATTTGTAAAATGTAGAAAGTTTTGCAAATTTGTCCTCGGAAAACGTGGGAAATTTTGTAATTATTTACTTTGAAAACGTGAAAATTTTTGCATTTTTGTACTCTGAAAACGTGGACACTTTTGCACATGTGTCCTGCCTGAGCTAGCCATTTAGAAGCATTTATTTTGAATAGCAACAACATGACTACGTTGAATTTCTCTGACTTTTTCAGAATAAGCCATTCTTCCCTGACTTCTCCAAACATTTTCAATTTCCTTGAGTTTTCCAGGTTTTCCAGGTCTGGGGGTACCCTCTGTTAGAAATGGGCGAGCAGAACTGCAGAGCATAATCGAGTATTTCGAGTTGTGATTGGAATCGATTACTCGAGTTTCACTGACTCGGAAGTAATTGCTCTACCATTAATGCGCTATGAAGTAGCCCGAGGCTATTGTTGTTACAGTTATGAGTCAAGCATGTTTTTTTAGATTTGAAATTGTGGAAATTCCGAGCTTCACGGCTCGAAAAAAGTTGCTCAAACTCGGCACTTGAACACCAAAAAACCCGTTTCGACTCGAAAATTCACCGGAAGTTCAGCTCGCTCATCTCTAGTTCACGTGAGGATGATATCGGCAGGGTTGCACGTAAATCTCACTTGGTGGTGCTTCGCGAGACGACTGGTTCAAAAATAGTGATGGGCGAGCTGTACTTTCGGTGAGTTGTCATGTCAAAACGGGTTTTTTGGTGTTGAAATACTGAATTTGAGCAACTAATTCCGAGTCGTATAGCTCGGAATTTCAACAACTTTAAATCTGAAAATATCTAGCTCGACTCAAACAACAATATCCCCGGGCTTCGAAATAGCGAATTAATGGTTTAGCAATTATTTACGAGTCAGTGAAACTCGATTAATCGATTCCTAACAAAACACGCTAAACTCGACTCGACTCGGCTGTGCAGTTCAGCTCGCCCATCTCTTGTTCGAAACTCGTGTGGGTTAACTGTCCTGTCCTGAAGATATTTAATTTAACGGGGGGTGGCTGATGATCTGATTTTCCTGATTTTTTCACCCATTTTATTTGTAATTAATAAAGGGGAAACGTTTAATGAGTGTGTAAAAGAGTTGATGTAAGTATTATTTATTTTAAGTTGTTTTTCTTATTTTCAACATCACTGGCATAGGGCGTACACATTAGGACATTAAGCATTACTGGCGTAAATTGTGTATTTTTAAAACAAATTTATAAGAGATAAGAATATGCAAGGTGGGGTCCCATATATTACATGTATAGATAATGGGGTTAGTGCACCTTTGTTTTTTTAATAAACATTAAATATGTTAGTATTTTTTATGTTAAACTTTGCATAAAAAGATTTTGCTTACTTGTATAATTCGAGCATACGTTATTATTAATGGAAAGTTAGACCGACCTCACTCAAGAGTGATGAAAACATCCCAGATTAGTTTATAATTCTACTTGGGATTCGTTTCCAGAAATCCTTAACAATGTATTGTTGTCCAATACGAGCGTGAAATTATTACATTGCATTTGGATTATTTATTTATATACTGTATATATACATGTATATGAATTTTACTTGAATATGTTACTGATAATGTTACTGAATGTACAGTCTACTTGAATGTAGGCCTACATGTACATTAGGCCTATATTATTAAATGTCATACTTTAAAGTAACTTGATAATATAACATTCAAGTATAAATTCAGTCATAGTATAAAGTAATATTAAATTATAACATTCAATAAAATAATATACATGTACATTCAAGTATATACTCAGTAACATTCATATGTCTAACATCATATATGTATAATAAATTGCTCCCAGTGCGTTGCAATAAACACTTTTTATTTCAAAAAAAATTTCTAAGGATTTCTAGAATATACAGCATACATGTACACTGTATATGGTTGAAACATTCAAGTTAATATAAATCGATAATATATTTAAAATATATTATAATATTAATGCAGCCTTCTGAATATTGTTTTTCAATGAATTGTGGAATATTTTAAGTGCACTTGTAATGCAATGTTGATAATGTAACTATTAACATACATGTATATGAAAGTTTTGTAAATGTTATAGTATTTTCAAATATATTTAGCTCATCGGAAATGCATTTAAAAAAATTATCGCAAGGTATATTTTTATATTTTTAGACGTGGGTTACACGGAACGCCATTTAACATTATTTAAATGACGCACGTGGTGAAAAAACTTTCATGAATTCGGTCATGACGGTCATGAACCTCGTCAAACGGAACCTCAAATTATGTATACAAAAGTGGAAAGATTAAAAAATAAGTTATGACACAATTCAGATTC